>CAUYQV010086157.1:0-75109 GCA_963574575.1 Galagoides demidoff
TGGGCGTCCAGCCAATCAGGAGGACACACAGAGAGATTTAGCATTCCTCTTTTAGAGATTGATTGTGAGGTGATCAGAGTCATCTTGGGACATGGATTTCCTTATCTGTCAATGGGAAGGGCTTTTGTGCCAGACCATGAAGGCTACCTCTTCCCCACAAGTTGCCAGAGACGAATGGCAGACACCCACACACTGTGAGCAGGTGTGTGCTCTGCGTGTGTGTCCCTGTGGAGTGGGGACTGGAAGGAGGTCACAGCATCATCCAGATGGTGAGCTCCTATGGCACTCTAAAATTGCTACCTTGGCAATGGCTCTGTGGTTCCCTGATCTCCTTGAGTCATTTTAGCTCCTCCCTGGGCCTTCACTTTCACTTCTGTCTAATAGGGAGAATCATAGTAGAATCTTCCTCAGAGAGTTCTCTGAGGCTGAACAGAAAGAGTAGGAAAACATATGGACTAGCACACTTAGTAGGCACCTAGTATACGTTAATTTCCTCAACTTCAGCCAGATCAGGGTGGGGGTGGGCAGGTGAAGCCCCAGGAAGAACCCCTATTAGCATCCTCCTAAGGCTGAGATCCCACATTCCCCATTTGTAAGGGTTTGGGGTCAGTGGCCTTCTCCTGCTTGGCCATCTGGGATCCTTCTATCTCTTACCTCCCCCAGTCACTCTTTCTTCCCTAACAGCCGCTTCCCTTCCCTTCCTGGGACTGAGAACAAATTCTCCCAGGCAGATCTTTGCCTGGCCCATCTCTCCCCAACCCTTGCCTGCAAGGTCTAATTTCATCCTGGTGATCCCTTTCCTGTCACTTGTTTCTCAAGAGAAGGTGTTTCCTTCCTTGGCTTCTCAGTGGCAGGCATGGGCAGGAGCCAGCAAAATAGTACAGAAGTGGTCAGCCACCTCCTGTCTCTTTAAGCAGGCAGAAAGTCACCAGAGGGAAATCCCTTCAACTGTAGACTATCAGAGCTGAGATCTGGACAGGCATGGGATGGGGGTGGGAGTGGGGTGGATAAAGCTCCTCCAACCCCCAGCTAAACTGAGGCCTCAACCCCTCCTCATTGGGCCGGTCCTCCTAGCCTCCTCTTTATCTGCCCCCTTCCTCTGCACTTGCCCACTCACGCCCACCCTCTCCTGTTCCTCTTACCCCCTCTCTGGTCAGAAGACTTTACAAAGCTTTCACACTTTGTCACAGTGTGCCTTGGGTTATATTTAGTTGTGAAGACTGTCTTCCCAGCCAATCTGAGAAGTCCCCAAGGGCAGGGACTGACTGAGTCACCTCCAATCCCCTCCCCCAGTGCCTCAGTTAGTACCTTTTATATACTGTGTGTGATCTCAGCAAGCTCCTTGATGTCTCTGGTACTTAGTTTCCTGAGCAACGTGGACAGGGTGTCATCTATGCTCTCTTCCAGCCCTGGTGGTGCAGGCTGCTATGGCCTGGGCAGCTAGGAATCTTCCTCCATCCCTCTCTCAACACTGGTCATGACTTCCTGGGCACCCCCTTGCCGCTTGGTCTGCCCACCAGCATCCCCTAACTCTCCGTCCTCTCCCAATCCTTCCCTAAGGCTGGTGGGGTCTTAGGCACCAGATAAATCAGGAAGGCTGGCTCTGAGATTGGGAAGACTTGGGGGTTTTCTTTTAGGTCCTTTAAGGAATTGAGCTCCTGAATCAGACCTCCTTCCTGAGATGGAAAGCCCAGACTTTGATGTGGGACTTCCCAGCCTCAGGTTGGCCATGCAGCCACTGGTTAGATCTCTAGCTTGGAGCCAGGACCCTTAAGTGTGGCTTCAGCATTGGGGCTGAGGGACCATCCCTTTGGACCCCAGGCGTTTCATCTTGCCATCACCTTCCCAAGGCTATAGTACTGGGTGGGAGACTCTGAGATTATGGTGGGGGCCCTTGGAGATCCTCGCTTTCCCCCATCTCATTTGAGGCATTGGGGTTTCACCCCTCCTGACCACTCATGAAATATGACTCCTTTCACACAGCTCTGGAATAATAACCACAACATTTCCAGGATGTTATTGTTTAGGTTGTTCTCACCAGAGCAAGAAGTCTGAGGTCCTGAGCCATCAGCCTACAGCTTGTCCAGGGCCCTAGGGTTTATCCTGGCCCAGGAGGATAAGCCCCATGTTTTCTGAACACGCCTCCCAGCCAACTCAAAGCCACACACTATCCTTCTACACCCCATCTCCCTTTCTGCACCTGGAAAACTCTATTTACCCTTCAAGGTTTTACTTGACTCCTCCTCCTCAAAGCCTGTTTTGGGCCTCTGCCCTCCCAGACCCAGGTTAGGGATTCTTCCTTGCACAATCCCCTTTCCTCTACTCTATTCACTATTTTCCTTACCTCCCCCAGAGGACTGTGCATATCTTGAGGTTAGGGACTGAGTCTTGTTTATAACTGTGTCCTTGGCACTCAGGACAATGCCTGGCAAAGGTGGCCCTCTGGAAGTGTTTGTTGACTAATCAAGCAAATGCCCTATTTCCTAAGAAGAGGTGATAGCATTTTATCTATGCTACTGTGGCAGTGGCACTGCCCACTGCACTTTTGAGTTTTCAGATCCAAGATGGTTTCAGCTGGAGGGTTCCTGGGAGAAGAAACAAAGGCCTTGTGTGTTAGGCTGCAGCAGAGAGGTGGACTGAAACTCCCCCAGCCTTAGTGGCCCCAGGCCCATCCTCCCTCCCCAACTGGCTGCAGCTCCAGGCAGGATGGAAGGAGCATGTGCGGCCTCCCCCGCAGCAGAGCATCCCAGGGGAACCTAGCATCAGGGATTTCCTGGTGAGGAGATGGAAAGATAAGATAATTGCAAGGTACAGCTCAGGGCAGGCGTGACAGCAGAAAGAAGAAAGCGGAGCAAGGAGGGAGGGGAGGAGGGGCAGGGACAGGGAGACCCAGGAAACACTTCGGTTGGAGACAGGGGCAGGGTGTAGAATGGCAAAACCTCCCTCCTCTCTCACCATCTGATTTCTTTAGCAGCTCCCTGAAGGCCAGGCGCACCCCCAAACCAGACTCCAGCTCCCACACCCCAGCCTCCCTTTGTCCCCTGTTCTTCCTCTAGACCCCATCCTGGTGAGCCCCTTGGCTCCCAACCTGTGCCTGATCTGATTCGGCATGCAGGCGAAAGCTCTGGCTGCTGTGCCCATTCGAGTTTTCAAAGCAAGAAGAATTAATTAGCTCTGCAGGCCACAGTCTGCAGCTCCCACACCTGGACCAGAGCTAAGACAGGCAGAGTGTCAAAGTTCTTAGCAGAATTCCCCCCAGGGGGTTCTCTGGAGCAGCTGCATCCTTGACTGGCCTTGCTCTGCCCCGGAGCAACTAAACTTGCTTTGAGAGTTAATTCCCCTCCTGGCAACCACTGTCCTGGATTAGTCCTGAGTCCTCCAGCTTTAAGCAGGGATCATTGAGCACTGTGGGCTCAACACTCAGATGCCAGGATCCTTGTCTAGGCTTCTCCACACACAAAGTCCTTCTCTGGGCCCCTCAAGCCTGCTTCCTCCTTTAGAGAGTCAGAGAGAGCGTTTGTTCCTGGAAGAAACAGAAGAAACACCAGTGTGGGTGTCCTCTCCCCAGCTTGCTACCTCTGCAGTAGGGGCACCAGCAGCACCAGGTGAGGGCACCGCCTTGTGCTGCCACCTGGTGTCTGATGCTCTCGCTGCACTGCTGTCAGCTCAGGTGAGGGAAAAAGAGGCCATGGAGCACCGGGCTGTGATGGGTGGGAACCAGGGTGCGGGTGGAGACAAAGGCTGTTTGGAAAGTGGGTGAGGTCTGGGTGGGACAGGGGCAGAGAACAGGAAGAGGGAAGGTCGTGGCATGAGGAGGGGAACAGGTACCTTGGGGTTCAAGGGTAACATTATGCCAGGGAAGGGTGGGGCCTGGGAGTCTGGAGTGATTGTAGAGCCAACCTTGCCAGCTTTTGGACAACCATCTGGAGACAAGGGACACCCTCTCCTGAGGTTGAACCCCTCTCCCCACTGTTCCCAGTGATTGAAGGCTGGAGGCCCACGAGGTGGGAGGCTGTGGGCCTCTCTAAGCCTGTGAGTATGCCAAGCTGGGAACATATGTGTACATTTCTATGAACACGAATGTGACTGCTTTAGAAAAGAGCCCCCTAGCAAGCCATTTTGTAAGCAGGATTCTTCCCACCATGTCCCATGCCCCCCTCCACAATGAGATGAGTCGAGGTAGCGTGGATTTCAGGTTGGACAGACCTAGGATCAAACCCCAACTGTGACATTTCCTGGCTGTGTCACCTTGGATAAGTCACTTAACCTCTCTGAACCCACTGCCTCATGGAAAATGATAGCAATTATATTTCCCTTGCTAGGGTGTTTTGAGGAGTGAAACTGCATATGAGCCTCAGGATTGTTTTTAGCACGAGCTCAGCTCGCCCCTCTTCCCAGTCCCCCACCCCCAGACAGACCTTTTCCTGGAGTCCTGGGGGTGGAGGAAGCAGAAGCAGCCAAGCCTGAGGGGGGGCCTGCAGCTGCTGACACAGTTTCCTCTGAACCCCCAAAGGAGGAGGCTAAGGGCAAAAACGACAGGGTAGATGCTCCTGCCTCCAAAAGCCCCGCACTCCTGAAGCCCCTGACCAGTTCCAGTGCTGCCCCTAGAGGACCCAATCCAAGGCCTGTTGCCTCCACCCAGCCTCCTTTAGTTTTCCCCACCCCTTGCTGCCACCTGCTGTGTACCCTGGAGCAGAAGCAAATAACCACCCAGAGAAGCATCCTGAGGTTAGCATCACCATTATTATTACTGGTATACATAAGATTCAGCAGAATCATTTTCACTTCAAACCCTTTTAATGAGACAAAACAGTTTCCATCATTGATAAAGATTTTACATTATTGGGGAACAGGCACAATTTCCTCCCCCCAAATACCCACTTTGACTCTGCTACATATTAATATTTCCACATCACTTCCCAGAGGCCCCCTCCAGGCACTGTCCTCTTTCAGAGAAACCTTTCAGTCCACCCATGGGGTTGGGGAGGGGTAGGGCAGCCTTTCCTTTCCATCAGGCTGACCATTGACATCTCTAGGGAGCAACCCACAACCATAGTCAGTGCACCCCAAATAAGCTTCTCAGGCCCCTACTTGGAGGGAGGGGCCAGAAGAAAGGAACCCCAGAAGGAACCATGTATGCTAAGAGTCAACCCAAGTGACTTTACGGTGTTACAGCGTGCCATACTGTCCAGCATGGGTGGTGATGGTGCTAGAATGGAGAGGCAGCTCTCTGGCTTCACCTTGATCCAGAGTCCTCCAACCACTAGAAGAAAAAAAAGACCCCAGACACCCCCTACTCCCATTTTCCATCCTCATAGAAAATAGGCAGCTATAGAATTCTACAAAAATATAAAAGCTTCATCTGCAGATCCAGGTGACAAAGCTCTAGGAATTTTGTACAGCTTTGCTTATATATATATATATATATAAAAAATAGCAGCTCCTACAAGCACCTCCTCTCCCTACCCAAGGAGGCCAGGGGAAAAAGAGTTTGACATTATTGCACACCCTAAGGGGATAAAACTAGGTGTTTGCTTCAAGGAGTGGTATTATTTCTGTCCAAAAGAGCAATTAGAAAAGCTCTCACCAGCTTAGAAAACACAAGACTGGACAATGCCTCCAGGGCCACCCACCCGGCAGCCTGGCATCCCCAGCTCCCAGCTGCCTGATTTAGATGGAGGCTGCCATTGAAGTTTCCAGAATTCAATCCAATCCTGGGGTTTGAAGGCCCCAGGTGAGGGGGCAGGGCTGCTAAGGGAGTGGGGTTGGGGCGGATGTTTAGGGGTGGCTGGCAGGTGACAGGCTGGCTGAACCCATGGTCACCCCATCTTGGCCCCAGCATTACAGGCAAAAGAATATTGCTTGTGGTAGCACCAGAAAGGTGGCTCTGGGCCACAGTTCTTTCTCTTCCTCCTGCCTGCCTGTGGCTGCCTTCACTACTCCTCCCTCTGCTGGTTCCCACTGGGCAGGCAGCAGACAGACCGTGTAAACACCTTGATGGTACTTGTTCATCACCCCCCAGGGCGTCAGCTCCCGGCTCAGCAGCCAACTCTATCAGAAGGTCGCCTCTAGACACCCAGCACTGGCCCCCTCATCCTTGGGTCAGAGCATCCCACATGATTTGCACAGCGTAATTCTATTGCCAGCAGGTGGGTAGGCTGGGGCCTCCCTAAGGCAGGAGGCTGAAGCCCAGACCCATCAGGTCAGGCATTCAGCCAGAAGTGTAGCAAATCCAGGGCTGAAGCCTGGGAAAGGAAGAAGACCTACAAGCATTTGCCCCTCTCCTCCACCAACTCACAAATGTAGCTCTGCAGCCGCTGAGGCAGCCTCCAGGCAGCCTCCCTCAGCCTCAGTCAGCTCCATTAACCAAAACAGCTTCATTATGCCAATTTCCAGCTTTCAATGTGTGGCTGATAGCTGTCAGCAGAAATAAGAGTTAATCTGGAATTACTCACATTCACTGAGCTGCCTGGCTGAGGGGAAGCAATAAAGCTTTGATCATAGAAGGAGGAGACCCTGCCTCCCCAGCCTAGCACCAAGCAGAAGGCTTCTCCTTTCCTTCTCGGCCCAGGGAGGGCAGGCCAAAGGTTGCAGTCCTCCAGAGCAAGGCATTTGGGTTCCCCCTCCCTCACATACATGCACACACACTCATACACATAAGCACACACACACACACTCACACACCCCTTCGCTTCCTGCCACCCACTCCCCATCTTCAGGAATCTCTCTCCAACACCATCTGGAGATGCCTCACTCTCCATTTCTTTGGCCTTTACTCTGGACTGTGATATACTTTTTATTTAGGAAAATTACTTTATTTTATATATATAGAGAGAGATGTATGTATGTATATATAAAAAGGTTCCATTTCACTTGTAAAATCTCATTTTTTCCTTTTTTCTTCCCTACAGAAAATGATGACGAGGTTAAAGGAGAAAATAAGTTACATTACAGTTTCCAAAATAGTTTTCACTCTCCGCTGAAGATGGGCCACCGTCGGGGCTGTAATGCACTCGTGGTCCCAGCTTGTGCTTTGCAAGAAGAGGGAATATAACTAGACTGGTTATTTTAGGTTAAAATAGCCAAGAGACAGACGCCTTCGCCTCAAAAATATTCTGAGACACATAAAAGTAGAAGGAAACAAGTCTCTTCAGTCACAAAATGTCATACATCCCGCATATACTAGATTCAATTAATTTAATAAAATAGAATATACATAGAGATTCTACACAAACGTATTGCTTTCTCCCAACAGCTCCTGGTGTCGGGAACCTCAGCTGCACTGGGCCTCTCTTTTTCATCCAGAGGTGCCAGAGCTACTGTTTTATAACTCTCTTTGGAAGTTCTGCTTGCAGGTGCCCAGAGCCACCGAGGCAGGGAGGAACACCTCCTTGGTGTTTTATATGGAACTTTTTTCAGGAACATAGCCCAGGAGGAGGAGCTAGGATTTGGCACCCAGTGGAGAAAGGTGAGTGGGAGAGTGGGGCAGGACTCAGGGCTCCAGGTCTGCTGGGTCAGAGGATAAACCGGAGAGACTCAGCACGTCTTTCTTTGGGGAGGGCGAGGCAGCCATGCTGTCGGGGGGGCCAGAGGCCAAGGGGTCCTTGGACTCGCTGGATGGAGCCCTTCTCCGGAGGCAGATGCCAGGGCTGGGTGGGGGCCGAGAGCCTTGGCTCTCGGGGGGGTCTATGGAAATACTGGGTGGGCTGAGTTTTTTCTTGGGCCGGCTTCCTGGCCCCCCAAGAGGCTGGCACCCGAGGTTCGAGGGGCCTGGGCCCAGGCGGGGCTGGGAACCACTGTCCAGGCAGCTGACGGCAATGGAGTGTCTCCTCTGTTCATCTAGCCAAGACACAGGCCGGCGCTGGCAGCTCTGGGCTTCCACGCTGTAGCACTTCTTCAGGTCTCGCGGGGATGGGGCCTCCTCCTGGCTGCCAGTGGGCAGGAGGTCTCCTGAAATCCAGCTCAGCTCTGTGTCCAACTCTAAGCTGCTTCTGGTCTCCAGAGGGTCCTTGCCCCAACTGGGCTCTGGACGTGGGCAAGGGGCTGGCAGGAGCATGTGCTTCGAGATCTTGTTCTGGCTGCGGGAATGCTGCTGCACTTGGATGCTGGACTGGCCCCAGAAGGAGTAGGCGCGGGCCAGAGGTGGGGAAGGCCCACTCACCTCTGACAGCAGGTCCTCCCGGCTGCCCAGGCCCTGAACGTCCAAGGAATCAGTCCTTATTGCTGCCTGTGTGGGGTAGGGGGATGGGTCAGCTCAGGGGTCTCCTATCCAAAGTGAATTGTCCCTTCTGTCATGCTGGATCAGCCCTGCACCCATGGGGCTACAGGATCACCCTAAGCAGAGGTACAGGTAGCTACTCTTATTGGGAGAGAGGGTCCCTGTTTAGCCTAATGTCTATGGTTTACCATGCCTCCCCCCACTCCAAATCCCGTCTTTCTTTCCACATGCCCTGGTTTCCCCCAAGTTTGCAGGAAGGCTCTCTGCAGCCCCCATCCGTTTGGCTTTGAATTTCCTTCTCACTTGGCAACCACCTCTCCACTGTATGGACTCAGGTTCTCTGTGATGTGAGGCTTCACAATGTCTACCCCCAAGTAAAATTGACCCCTTCCTCCTCTGTGCTCCCCACTGCACCATCTGGCAACAATGACCCATTGCTGCAATAGTCTGATGGTGTGTAGCCTCCACTATTAGACCATGAACCCCGGGGGGCAGGAGCTGTGTCCCCAGTGCCTGGCATAAAGAGGCTGCTTAGTGAATATTTGCAGAATAAAGACTGACTGAGCCTGCTGCCTGAGTGCATGGGGCTGAGCAGCTTCTCACACTCATGCAGAAGGGCACAGGCAGGACCTTGTCACAGGTGGGGCAGACAAGCCTCACCTAGCTCCATGTAGTTCTGCTCTGTGCCCTTGGAGTATGGGCTCCAGAAGGTGGGCTCAGGGCTTGGCTGAAAGCAAAGGCACTTAAAACCTGTTTCATGCCCCTCAGCTCCATCCCAAGTGTGAAGAATAGGAAAGCTGCTCTGAGTGGGGGAAAGGAAGTGCAGAAGCCTGGGTTCTATCTCTAACTCAACAGGTGTGGCCCTGGGCGACCACTGCACTCTCTGGCCTCCCTTGGGTGGGTGTGAACTTCAAGAAGGGACAGACCACTTCTGCTTTGCCCAACTCTGTATCCTGGATACCTAGAACTGGCCTGGCACACCCTTGCTGGAAGAATCAAAGTGTTGGCCCTAGTCATCACCACCAGCCTAGATTCCCAGCACTGGGTCCAGCCCCCAGGCCCATACCCACCATGCCACAGTTGCTCACCTGGCGCCTGAGTGGCCTTTGAGCCAAAGGGGAACGGCCTGGTGGGGGCAGTTTGGGGATGGTGCCCCACACAAGGGCACAGTGGGGCTGGAGCAGGTGGGGTGCATCTTTGGGAAGCTGTGGGGTGTAGCTGGTGTCTGCTGGTTGGGAGTGAACAGACAAGACAGAGCCTGTAGAGGAAGGGGAACAGTGGAGGGGTGAGGAAGAGAGAGACTCTCCCTCCTAAGCCCTCCCTTCCATGTTCTCTCCCTCATCAGAAACTCCACCCTCACTCTCCTTGGGCTGGGGGCTCCCCAGAGGTAGGAGAACCCCCTTTTGCTGCCTCAGTCACTCCGACCCAAGTCAGGACTGACTTAGGGAAGGATGGGGTCTCCCCGTGTGAGCCAAGCCAAGCTACCCAGCCCTGGTACCTGACTGAGCTTTGGGGAGCCTCCATCCCCGGCGTCCCAGGGGTCTTTCAGCTGTGCTCCCATCACGACACATGTAGCTATCATTAGGCAGAGAGTGCGTTCGGCTGACCCCAGACTTCCACACAGTCAGTAAGTCCGGTCCCAGCGCGACAGGAGTCTTTTCAGGGTGGGGTTCCATCTGCAAAAGGAATAGGGGAGGAAGGTGGGAGAAAGAGGGGTGTTTGAGTCTGGTAACTGAGGCAGAGCTGGACAACAGAAGCCAGCCCTCCAGCCTCACCCCCACCCCTCCCAGGACAAGGTGGAGATGGGCATGAGTGGGGCTAGGGAGGGGTAGACATGGGAAGGAAGAGGATGGGAGGAGGCCCTGTCCCAGGAACCTATACACATTGTCACCTCTAAGCCTCCAGTGGGGTTGTGGAGGAGGGAAGGAGGTATCCTGAGAAGGAAGAGCAGCCCCCAGCCCCCAGCCCTGCAGGTAGTTCACAAGCTCACTGCAAAGCCCCATTTAGAGACTCTGAAGGGAACTCTGGTGTCTATAGGGAATTAAAAGCTAATAGCAGCCCCTCCACCCCCTTGTTGAAGCTGTGGGGGCAGTGGGGATGGGAGAGGGCCCTCCCAGTGAGCAGGGGACTGGGCAGCCTAGGATAGCCTGCAGGGATAAGGCTGGTAATTCAGTCTCTGTAGCAGCCCCAGTTCCAGCCGGGGACCTGCACTGTGCTCATGTGGGTTGAATGACAGCTAAACATCAGGGAGACATCACATCGTCCTCCCCCACCTCCATGATAATAACACAAGGACTCTGGAGGGTGTGGGGGCCTGGGTACTGTGGACCAGCTCCTCCCTTAGTGGACAGACTTGCGGTGGGAGTGGGTTTTTCTTTCTGGTAATCAGCCTTGGACCCAGCTGGAGGGAGCAAAGGTTGCTCCCAAGAGATTTCTCCATGACTCTAATGACCCCCACCCCTACTCCTCTCCATTCCTAGTTCTTAGGGAGGCTTGAAGGTTCCCGCCCCCACATGAGGCCAGACAGCTGAACAGCCCCACAGGCCCGAGGATGGCTGTGTGAGAGGCCAGTCTTCCTTCCTTTTGCTTCAGCCCCAGGTTCTGTTTCTGCCAGCTACCCATGACCCTGAGGTACCCCCAGCTGGTAGTCAAGGCTTGGCCCAAGCTGGGCCCGGCTCTGACAGTAGGACAGGAAGGCCAGGAGGAGGGGCTGCTCACAGTTGGAAGGGGACAGAAGGCTGGGACAGGGTAGGGGAGTTTTCAGACATAAAGAAGCACCCCCACCCCGCTGAGTTTGGCAAGGACACAGGGAGACACAGGCACAGTGACAGAGGAGACAGGAACAGCGCCCCAGGTGAAGAAGGTAAAGAAGGCCATGGCAGTGGTGGAGGAAATGCGGCTGTCACCCACTACGTGGTGGTGAATGTCTCACGGGGAGGGTGGGAAGGAGGGGTGCAGGGACAGGGAGGGCTGGCTTGCACAGGGCTCCAAATACAGAGACTGGCTCTGATGCCACCTCTGTGTTGGGCTGTGTCACTCCTGGGTGTCTGATTTAACCCTTTCATAAGCACTATCTCTGCACCCTTCTGGGCAAATTTAATCTTATCTAATTTCTTTGTCCCCAGTGGGGGACCTGAAGATCTCTTGCCAGCAAAGCCTGCCTGCCGGTTGATGCCTCTGGATGGAGTCTGGTGGCAGAATGAGAGGAGGTGGCCAGGGTCCTCCCTGGGCCGATCTGGAGCCCTGCAGCCAGCCAGCCCGGGGGGTGGCCGGGGAGCTGTGAGGGGCAGTGTATGTACATTGCTCTCCGGGGCACTAAGTAAGAGTGTGAGAATGTCATCAGGCAAAGAGTCATCCGTCAGAGCTAGAGAGCAGGATGGTTCAGACACAATCTCTGACGTCAGAGACAGAGCCTCCATCTCAGCTAGAGGGATCTAGACAGGGAGAGAGATGATCAGGCATGAGAAACCAGGGCAGCGCACACGTGCGTGTGCACACACGCACACTCTCTCTCAGTCCCCACTTCCCGGTTTCCACAAAGCATGGGGAAGAAAGGCATCCCTTCTCTCTCCCCACCACTTTCCCAAACAAACCGACAGCGCCTCCCCTCACCCACTTCAACCCCCTGCTCTGATCAGAGAGGCTGCGGCAGGCACCAAAGAGCCAGAGCAAACACTGACAAAGCGAGGAGACACAGAAACATATTCTAAAGACACCCCAGGAATGGTACCAGCCCCCTCCCACACTACCACCGCCCAGAGAGAGAGCAGGGAGGGGAAAGGGCTTTCGACGTTCATAGAGATGGTACCAAAAAGAAAAATGAAAAAAGGCCAGCAAAGCACTGTCTCTCCGCCGGGCACAGACAGAGCAGCATGGGGGGCACTGGGGACAATGCCACCAATCTGACGGCTGTTTTCTGACTATTCTCTCTGCTTCCAAAAGCCTGGCAGGACTTGGCCTGCTCCCAGATTCTGGCTTCTCCCCTCGAAGGCCCTCCTCCACCAGCCTGCAGCCCGCCCTCTCCAACTTGGGCTCAGGGAGGTGCTTTGCTCCCGCTGGCCCGAAGTGGGCGCACTTGGGTGGGCTGCCACACCATCTGGCTGAGACCGAATCCGGATCAGGCTAAAGGGTTCCCAGCAACCTGCCTATGCCTCTGCCTGAGGAAGACTAGGCTTTTCTATCTCCAGCTGACTCCTATCCCAGTCCAAGTCTGCAGCCTCTGACCTTTCACCTGGGGGCCCACTAGGGACCCTCTGCCAAATGGAAGGGTCAAGGTCATAAGGAACTCAGAAGGCAGAAGATCAGGATTAATTCAATGGGACTGGGGGGAGAAAGGCATATGGGGCTGCGGGCAGAGGCTGGGCTTGTAGAGGAAGCCAAGTCCTAGTTCACACCAAGGTATCAGAGTCCACGCCTGGTTGGAGCCTTCCATCCTTCTTAGAATAGAAGTCAGCAGCCACTGACAGCACTCATTGTACCCAATGGGCTCCATGGCTTAAAGAACCACCAAACAGGACTAGAGTGGGTGCTGGCCACAGAAGAGGACTGCCCCTCACTGGATTCTCTAGCCACTGCACCATTCCTGGGGGCCCTTCTCCCCTGTGTCTGGCACCTCATCCCCTCCACCCTTAAGGTCCCACTGCGAACTTATTTTCTTCCTCCTCCCCTTCTCTTCTGGATTCTTTCTTACAAATTGCCACTCCCCAAGCTCCTCCTCCCTCCATCCTTTCCCCTTGGAAGGGCAACTTCAACATCCCTCCCTTCCAACTCTGTTCTGGATTGATCTCGGCCTAGAAGAACCCCTGACTGCCTCCTGCCAGGCCTAACTGAAGTCCTGAAGCTGCCCTTCCTACAGATGCCCCATGGGCAGGCAACACCCCCAGCCTCCCCAGAAGCATGGCACAGCATGGCACAGCCCAGCATGGTCAGGGGAGGGGGCACAGCGCGAGGGCACAGTAACCTGTGGGTCGGAGCCGCCCCAGCTGGGGGCAGAAGGGAAGGCAGAGGGCTGGCCCTCTGGGCCTGCCAGCTCGTCCATCAGCTTCAGCTCCCCCTCCAGGGAGCCCTGGATCAGCAGGGACATGGTGTCAAACAGCTGTCTGTCCTGGGAGGACCAGCCCACAGGGGAGCCGGAGAACCAAGGAGCAGGGGATAGAGGGGCAGTGAGGGGAAGTGTCATAGGGAGTCGACAAGAGACAAAGGGAAAAAGAGGTGAGACCCATATGACACACAGGTGAGACCCACATGACACACACATAAACACCACACACACAGAGCAAGGAAGAGAAAGAGGAAAAGGAGGGCACAGGGAAGAGGGAAGGTGTGAGAGGAAGAAGGAGAGACAGGATATGGAAGAGAAGTAGAGCCCAGAGGGAGAGAGGGAGAAGGAAAGAGAGGATAGAGGAAAAGAGAGAGATGAAGGGAATCAGGTGGGTTAAAGGGTGGGGAGGACAGAAGTTTGGCAAAGGGGAAGGGTAAGAAAGAAACAGGAAGAAACAGAAAACTTAGCCTTGGACCTAAGAGCCAGAAAGGGGAGGCCAGACCAGGCCACAGGAGCAAGGGACAGATAAGTTGGCATGTCTGTCGGTTTGCTGAGGGTGGCCATGTGGGAAGCCTTCTGGGAAGGGGCAGGGACTGCTCTCCAGCATCCAGGAAGAGCCTTGGCCCTCCCACAGGCCACCCTGCCCACCCTACTCCTGCCCCAGGTACCCTCAAAGAGTGGGGTAGTTTGCTCACCAAGGGGTGCTCGAGGGAAAGACGGGAGGCTGCTCTTGCATGGGCCTGGGTGCGCAGGGCCCCAGGATCAGGGCTGTCGGGGCTATCAGGACCCGTGACCCCAGGCCAGAGGAAGGGGCTGCCCAGTGGCGAGTGGGGCTGGGGGCTGAGGGTCTTCATCTCTAGCTCCAGCTCGGCCTCCAGCTCAGCCTCCTCCTTGGCCTCCTTATTGCTCTCCTCCAAATGCTTCATCAGCACGGCAATCACCACGTTCACCAGCACAAACTGGGCCGTCAGCACAAAGGACACGAAGTAGATGGGTGAGATGACCGTGTTGTAGCAGGTGGACTCCTGATCACAGTCCCGGAGGGTGTCCTGGGGCGGGCGGGAGAGAGGGTGAGGCCCAGAGGACAGCGGATGGGGCTGTCGTAGAAAATCGGGTCACTGGTGTCACAGAGCACTGGACGAGGAGGGAAGAAAGGAGGGAGTGTCCTGGGGGCAGAAGAGCATTAGATGCTGCCTGGGGAAGTGTGAGTCAGAGCATGTCCTGGGGAGAGGGAGTTCCAGAGCCTTCTGGCATGGGGAAGAGAAGGTCACATGCTTTTATTCACAGTCAATTCATCTTCCCAAGGAAACTTGGCTCAGTAAATAGGGCTCTCTCCCTGGTGCCTGGGCCAGCCCTAGAAGGGACCTGCTGAGGGTGGGCTCTCACCTTCATAATGCCGTTCCAATTGTCACCTGTGGAGACTCGGAAGAGGGTCAGGAAGGCCATGCCAAAGTTCCGGAACGTGGCATGACGGCCCAGGCCCTCGCAGGGGTGTGTCTCATCACACTCTGGGGGAGAAGGGGGAGGGGAGAGGCCTGTGTTAGTCCTGGAGCCCCTGGATCTCCAGCCCTGGCTCCTCCCACCTCCCCCACCCCAACTCACCCAGGTCTCCAAAGAGCTCCACGCCCAGAGCTGCAAAGATGAAAAACAATAACATGAAGAGCAGTCCCAGGTTCCCCACCTGGAAGAGAGGAAAAGAAATGGAAAACATGCCTCTGGATCCCCAGTCATCTTCCCTGAACTCCCAGCCCCTCTGGGGAGCACCCCCTTCCCCAGAGGCTCTCCCCACTTCCAGTTACCTGGGGCAGGGCCTGCATCACCGTGTCTAACAGCGCCCGCATGCCCACCGCCATCTTCAGCAGCTTCAGCACTACAGGACAGGACAGGATGTGATGCATGAGCTGGCCGCTCTGGGTTCTAGCCACTTGGCTGGCACAGCCAGGCCACACCCCCCACCCTCAGCCCAGCCTACACCCTTCCCTATTGGCAGAGACTGGAGAAAGACCCAGGGGAATCCACCACCACCCAGTCCCTGGCCAGCCTCAAAGCTGACCCTTGCCATCTGTCCTGGGCTAGTGCCAAGGGAAGCAGGTGCGTGTGTAGGCAGCTGGACACCAACCTCGGGCAATGCGCAGCACTCTCATGATGCGGATGATGGTGGGGTTGATGGGCAGCGAGGCATTGACCTCTATCTCCTCCAGCGTGATGCCCATGATGGACAGCAGCACAATGGCCAGGTCCAGCTGGTTCCACCTGAAAGTCCAGGACACGGCCCCCTGAGTGGGGGCAGAGGTCGTGGAGGAGGGGCAGTTGTGGTATAGAAAAACAGGGCTGGGAAGGAGGGCAGAGGCTAGCTGCTCCAGGCTCCCCACTGCAGAGAAGAGGCACGGCTTACCTAAGGCCACACGGCCAACCGGTGGCACAGGTAGAGCAACGACTTTAGCTCTATGGCCTCTGCTTTTTATTTTTATTCATTCGCTTTTATTTGGTGTTTACTATGCACCACTTTCATAATCTCATAATCTCACAACTCTGTGATATGGACACAATTGTCTATTCTACAGATGAGGAAACTAAAGCACAGAGAAGTTAAGTAACATACCCAAGGACACCAGGATTCAAATTTGGTGCAGTCAGTCTGGCTCCAGGCTCTACACTCTTAAGCCCCAGGTCTGGTCACTTTAATTTCTGGCTGCCAATGCCCCCCAGGCCTTGTCTTCAAACTCCCTCCATTCCCTCCCATCTACAAGGCTCTGGTTGCTGCCCTATCCTGCATTAGCCATAAGATTGGGGCTGGACCTTGGGAGTTACAAAAGGGCTTTTCGCATTAGATCCTCCTGGGTATTTCCCCAAGAGACACACCCCTCTCCCCCTCAACCTGTCACTCAACTCCCCCAAACCTCTCTCCTCTGCATTACCTGTCCTGGAAGAACCGACGGAAACCAAAGGCCACAAGTTTGAAAACTGACTCCAAGACAAAGATGACAGTGAAGATGTAGTTGCAGATCTTCAGAGCCTCGTCCAGGATCTGGCAGGGATGAGGGCAAGATGCAGGGTCTCCTGAGGCCTAGGGAGGCCTTGCCCCACCCCTCCATCATACCACCAGGATACGGGAGACAGAGTGAGTCGAAGGAGAGCTGTCCTCCTGCTTCTACCATGAAGGCTGATCATCCATCCTCCACCACCCCCAACCCAGGATGGAATAAGGCAAATGATACAAACCCTTTCTCCCTAAGAGATGGTGAGGCGACCACATAAGAATGTGCTGGAAGGGGCCTTGTGCATTACCAATTCAACCTCCTCCTTGTACACACAGGGAAACTAAGGGCTGGAGGGCAGCCAAGGGAGGCTGACTGGAAAAGTGGTAAGATCACAGGTGATCTCTGGAATTCCAGAAGGGCAGGTACCGATTTGCCTTCTTTCCCCTCAAAGGTCCAGGTCCAGTTCATAAAAGACACTCAATACATACTTGTTAGGTTAACTAGGTCCTCTGCTTTCTAGCTGTGTGACCTTGGCCAAGTCAACCAACATCTCTGAGCCTCAGTGTCCTTATCTATAAGACAGAGATGATACCCACCTCCCAAGTCACCACAAAGGGCACATGTAACATGCCCAGCACTTGCCTGGCACAGAAGTGCACTGGCTCAAGTGTGTTAGCCTCATCCAGAGTTTCCATGGCTAGAGCAAGGACCAGGTGGCTGGTGGGTTGCTCCTACCTGGGGCTGCTGGTAGTGCTCCATGGCCATAGTGACCACATTCAGCCCGATGACACCTGTGATGAAGAGATCCAGGTAGTGGCTGGTGCACAAGTGGTGGACAAGGAGCCGGAAGCGGGAGTAGTCCGAATAGTAGGGTTTGCACTGGGCTTCTGGTGGGGCAGGGAAGAGAGCAGAGCAAGCATTAGGCCCCTGTCCCCGGCACCCCTCCACCCCCAATCCCTCACAGCTGCCAGCCTCTAACGCCAACATTCCAGTGTCATCAGCATCCTTGCCCTCCCCCCACTACCCTTTGGGAGGGGCCGCTCTCTGGCAAGTCCCCTTCAAGCATCTGTTGTACTGGCTGCAACTGGAGGCAGGTTGGGTCAGGACATGCAGAGCTCCCCACCTACATTAGATACCAGGTGAGCCCCCTCCCCAAGACAGCCTCTAAAATCCACCAGCCCTCTTAATGCCCTCGACTCAGTGTTCCACAAAGAGGCCAGATCAATAAGATGAAAAACAACCGGTCTTATCGGGCTCAGAGGAGGCTCCATCAATGGAGAGGCAAACGCTTTTGCTCCTTCACCAAGCTCAGCCCCTTGAGGGGAGCAGAGGAGATTACACAGAGCTGGGATTTGAAGATAAAACCGGAGATTGGAAATTGGACATCTTGGCTGGCTGCACTGACCCACTCAGAGGGCCTCCAGGGGGTAGGGCCTGGGCCTCCTGCATCCTCATGTAGGGGAGGACAGAGGGGAGGCCTCAGGGCTCTGCTCCATCCCAGACTCAAGCTGGGAGGGCCCCACCTGTAGACTCACCCAGTTTCTAATGAGGCAATGCCTAGCCTGCTCCTGGGTGTTTGGGCAGCATTAGGCTGCAGGCTGGGCTGGAAACACTGTCTGAGATCTGTCGGAGGCATAATATTTCTCTTATAATTAGTGAACCACTTAGTTATAAAAATCATGGTGCCAGAAGGTTGGCCTGCTGAGCAGGCAGAATAAATCTGGGGGCAGGAGATTGTAGGGGGCCCCTCCTCTAGGTGCTGAGGAAGGGCCAGGCCAAGTTGGGGCACATATTATCTGGAGGAGGTTGACAGATTGGTCTCCCAGGCAGCCACAGAGAAGGAGGAGGCTCTGTGCGGGGAGGCTTGGGCAGCCTCAGGTCCCAGACAGCCCTTCCCCCTCTCAGGAGGTCTAGAGATGCCAGCCAGCAAGGGCTGCAGCCTCTGAGGCCCGTGCCAGGGGCTGGCTGGCTCAGGGGCAGCAGGAAGCTTTAGGCCTAGGCCAGCTCAGATATAACTGTCCTTTCCCATGCAGAGGACCATTTAACAGAGAGGTAAACTGAGGCAGGGGGTGGCCTGGGGTGGGCCCCCACCAAAGGCCGAAGGAAGAAGAGCACCCAGGAGCTGCACGTTCAGCCTCTTGGGCTGTCATGCTCCAGGCCCACGTGGCCACTCTCCAGCATCTGCCTTGAGGTGTGGATAACCAAGGGGCAGAGTCCCTGAGTTCTGGTGTGCCTCAGGGGCACATCAGGCCATCTTTTTGTTTTCAGAGATGTGGCTTCATTTATTCAGGCTGCCCTCTTGTCCCCTAGGACTGTGGGGGAGGAGAGGCCTGGGGCAGGGGACGTGAGGTCCCAGGTCATCCACACCGCGATGGTGGAGGGCGGACCCGGGAGAGCCGGGCCTCTTCCTTCCTTCCTTCAGTACCACGAGAACCAGAGGGCGCTAGTCGCCCTGCGTTGCCTTAGCAGCCGGAACTCTTTCTCTGCATTAATCTCCATAAATGCCGAGAGCACCCGATCCCATTATGCTAAAATATGAATGGAGAATTAACTAAAATGTTTGAATACAATTAGGTTAGAAAAAGCGGCTCCTTATTAGACCCATTATTAGCGGAAACAATGTAGAGGAGGGGGGAGGGGCTGGAAGAGAGAGCTCCCCCCTCTTCCCTGCCACCCCAGCCTGACTCTGTAGGCAGCCTCAGGCCAAATGGAGCCCTTGCTACCACCAACTCTGCCTTCCAGCCTTGCTCCCCGGAGCCTGCAGGGTGGGTGGGCTTAGATTCAGCCAGGGATGGTCCTCCAGACAGCCCACAGGGAAGGCGGGGGCAGGAGGACAGAGGCAGGGCATTTGCTTACCACAACAGGCCCAAGACCCCTGAGTTCTGTACAAATACCCACTTCACTGCCGCACCCTACCCCAAATCAGCAGTGCCAAGGCTGCCAGAAATCCCCCATTAGAGCCTAAGTCCAGAGTACCAGGCCAACCTGATCAGCATCTTCCTGGGATCCCCTTTGTTTTACAGGGAGAGAGAATGTGGCCCAGTAAAAAGTAATTCTTTCAGCACACTGTGAAGCATAACCCAGCAGGACCTGAACTTCTAGTGAGCCCAAGGCCCTCACTCACATACAGGTGAGTTTAGACACAAGGCTTGAGGCTCTGGCCTGGAAGGTGCCCTTAGCAGACATAAAGCCACCCCACCACCAATCCCCTGTTGCTGCTCCTTGGATCTCGGTTCTATAGGCAAGCGCGGGGTTTGGAGGAGAAATAGAAGTCCCTGGGAGGAGGAGCCCTCAGCAGGTCTGCTGCTGTGAGAGCATGAGCCAGAGCATAGGCAGGGCCTGTATTGCTGGTCATCGGCAAGTTGGTGGCCGTGGCTCCATCTTCCTGCCTCCCACCAGTATGAGCTGCCTTACCAGAGAAAATACCAGAATCAGTGATAAAGGGCACATCTAGGACTGCCCAGACCCCAGTCAGGGGTAAGGGCAGGGAAAGGGTACAGAGGGGCTGTGAGGTGACAGGCACAGTGAGTTAGTATGGTCACTGGAGACCGAGGCATGGCCAGGGTGAGGGTCAGCAAAGGAGAGCAGCAGTTTAGTAGGCAGGAGGAAAGGGTAATGCCCTGGGACCCAGGCCCCCAAGGCAGAGGCCACGCCTTCAGCTATTGGTGGCTAGGCCTAATGACTGGGCCCCACCCTGCTAGAAGGAGAGGGTGAATGGAGGTGGATACAGCTGGTGGCCGAGGGCAATGGAGCTGGGGCTAGAGGCTGAGCAGTCACTTGGGGTGGGTCAGATCACCCAGCAGTTTGGGTCCCTCCTCCACCAGGGATGCTGGGCTAGGCTAGTCCCAGGTGTCTGTTCAGTTCTATTCCCCAGATAAGGGTCCGGCTGCCCCCTCTGGCTGGGAGCAGCCCCACGGGACAGTGGGACCAACAGCGGAGTGTGGTGCCTGTGTTTGGTTCCCAGCAGCCCCAGGCCGGGGATCATGACTTTGTCCCCACCACCCTAGTGGGTAGACTGGTATATCAGCACCACTAACACCTGGGAGCTGATTGGAAATGCAAATGCTCTGGTCCTCCCCTAAACCATTCTAGGAGAACCTCTAGGGTAGGGCCCCAGAATCTGTGTTTATGCTCTCTATATGATGCCTGTGAACAATGAAGTTTGAAAAGCCCTAGTCTAGACCATGCAAAACTCCAAGTCCTGGGAAGAGGGACATGGACTGATCTGAGCCCCTGTTCAGGGTCTCTGAGTCCTCATTAACAGCCAGAGAAGGTAATGAGTGTACATGCCTGTCAGTGCCAATAGGAGCAAGGCAGTGTGTCCCCAGAATGGCAGTGCAGTGCAAGAGTAACCAGAGTGTTCGGCATCAAGTAGGTGTGTCCTATCTTGGCGTCTGTGGCAGTGTGCATGAGACTACCTCTAAGACAGAGAAGCCTCTATCAGCCTGCCTTGTATGAGGGTAGTGTTTTGGGGTGAGCATGATGGTGTGCACATTTTTATTTATAGACTAGGTAGATCTGTGGGGGAAAAGACCCAATACACTAACACTTCCAGAATTTCCAAGACAACCTAATACAGGGTGGTGGGGACCTTGGCAATCTGGACACAAATCAGCTGGAGACTCTTGAGTCCCCAGAAGGATGGTCTCTCAATGCCAAACACCACAGCTCAGCACCACAGAGATGGGAGACAGGGATCCACCGAGGGCTGACCTACTGAATGGCAGCTCAGGGGTCGTCCATGGGTGGGTCTCTGAGCCCCCATAGACCAGGCCTAGAGGGGTTACAGTGGAGAAAGGTGCAGCCAGCAGCTCCCAGACTGAGGTCCCAGGCCCTCAGTAGCCACATGAGGTTCTTATGCTCTATTCGATATTAAAGCTTAAATGAAATCCTACATTTGCCTGTGTTAAGACCCCACAGACTAATTTAACAACAAAATGGTCTTTCTTTGCCGTCATTTAGAGTGTAACCTTCTGCAGCTCAGAAGCTCTGATTAGCAATTAGATGTGCTGCTGATGAGCAAAAACGTGAAACAAAGTTATTATTGAAGTGTTCTTAACTTCAGAGACAGCTTTTTAAAATGTGGGGTCTATTGAACAAGATGATAAGGGGGGACCTTTGGGAGGAACAACTCAAGAACCACTGGCTGAGACATCGTGTGACCAGGCCCCATAGCCCTGCCACAGACTCTCTGAGCCTTTGAAGCTCTGTCTGGGGGCCAGCAGTAACAGGGAGCAGAGCAGGAGACTGAGGGATCAGAGGAAGGTGGGCTGGACAGGGCCCTCCCGGAGACAGGCAAGGACCCATCTCACTCCCAAATTTGGCTTTTTTAGGAGAAGCTCATGGTCAAACGCCGGCCTTCGATTCCCAATTCCTGCTGTTTGTAGCGATGGCGCGGCCACCGTGATTACTTGACTATTAATGAGTCTGTTTAATTATTCATCGTTACATTTTTAAAACAAATCCTTCCCCTCTCTGCTCCTCTCATCCTGCTCTCTTGGATCAAAGTCTTCCCCTCAGACAAAAGGAGACAGGAGAGATTTGCAGCTCTAATAATCGACCGGTGAGATACAGGGCGTAGGAACAGGAGGGGAAGCAGGGCCGCAGAAGCCTCTGCTGGGAAGTTGGGTTCTCCAGGAGGTGTGGGAGGAAGGGCTCTAGGCCCTCTCCTCCCGTCCAGCTCAGCTCAGGGCTTCAGTCCCTGCCCTCTCGGGGGCCCCAGGGACCCTCATCCCTTCACCCCAAGAGGATAGAATCAATGAGCCATGGAGAGGGAGCAAAGAGCACGTCCCCACACGCATGAACCCACACCCAAGACGCAGTACCTGACGCAGCGCTGGCTGAGCTGCCGGAAGCAATTACATCGTCCAGCATTAGATCTAAAAGAACGAAACACGACATTGGTCACTGGCCGGACCAGGTGGGCTGGGCAGGGCCCCTCAGCAGCTCGCTTCCCCTCGGCTCCGACCCTCACTCTGCCTACAAATAAGGTGTGCTAAGCACGGGTGGCTGGTTCTGAATGTCCAGCCCCAAGTTGGGGCACAGGGCACTTGAGGAAGACAAATGATCCTGCCAGTTGGCCGGAGTCATGGGGCAGGGAGGCAACAGGAGGGCAGGCAGCCTGTCACCAGAACAGATGTCCACTCCTACCTCGTGTGGCCTCAGCTGCACCTGAAACAGCTACAGACCCCAGAAGAGGAGCCAGCTGGTCAGGCAGGGGCCACTAGTGCCTCCTGCCAAAAGAATTCCATCTGCCTGACTGCAAGGCGGGGGTGGGGTGCATGGAGCAGGGGCGGGAGCGTGGCCGCTGGGGACAGTGCACCTGCTCAGCTTCAGACATCCATAGGGAAGCCGAGGCCTACCCTGAGCCAAGCAGGAGGCCTTGGGGGCTGATGTCAAGGATGTGGGACAAGGAGAACTGCACTGCCATTGCTGCCCGGAGGCCAGCGTCTCCTCTACGTCCCCTCTGGAGCAGCCTCCGCCTCTCACAGAGAACATGGGCCCTGTCCCGCCCCCACCCTCATCTGCAATTTCCATACTCTTCCTCCTCCTCTAGGTGCCTCTCCCAGGTGGCAGGAGATGGAGCCGAGGGCAGAGGGGAGGCGGGGGCATGGCGGCCCCTAAGTTATTTGGTTGATACTCACATTTCAACACACCAAAGGGAAAACTCAGAGCACTGCACGCATCTTATCGGCGGAAGAAAGATGGTTTGTGAAAGGGCTGAGAGAGCAAGGGAAACCTACACCCCAAACAGGGGTAGACACACAGACAGACACACAAAGGCCTGGGGAAACCCACACAAAGACACTTAGAGAGATGTGGGCTGTGACTGAGAGAGGCACGGAGACTCTGAGCACAGACAGACGGGAGCCCTGAAGACGGGGAGACAGGTGCAGATGCACCTGGAGACAGACCAGAAACAACAGGACAGGATGCCTGTCACTTCTCTCAGTTCCTTCCTGCCCTGTTTGTCTTCTCCCTTAGTCTCAGCCCACCCATGGCATAAGAGCAAGAGAAGGGATGGGATGGGGGCCTCACCCACCCAACACCAAGAGATGCTGGAGAGCACAGGGGAGGGGCTACAGCACCCTGAATTCCTGTGACCCTGACCTCCCCTGAGCCTGGGGGAGTTTTTCTTCTTGTTTAGTTTGGCAAAAATATAAAACATGAAAAATGATGTCAGATAGCCAGATAATTTTGTTGGAGTCAGGAAGGGAGGGTGGGCTTGGGTTCTCTCTCGTGCTGTTGTCCATTTACAGGTTCTGTGGAGGCCTTCCTTGGCAGCTCGACACCAGGTGGGCACAGGGTCAAGAGATTTTCCTGCCAGCCCTAGGGTGCCAGTCCCCAGGTGGCTGGATACAGCACTGGGCAGTGCAGCATCCCACAAGGCTCCTCTGAGCATTGAACTGGGAGAGGCTGTGTGTCTACTCCCACTTGGCATCATCCGAGGAGGACAATGTGGAGACCCAGAGAGCCCCCCAGGGTGGAGGCAGCTCCTTGCACCCCTGGGGTTGAAGTGGCCAGCTTCATGCGGGCTCTAAAGGCAGACATGCTGTCAGGAGGGCAGGAGATGAGGAGGGGGTTGGGAGCATCTTCTCCCTGCCCCCAGCCCCAGCCCCTACCCCGCTGCAGTCGCAAGGCCAAGGTCAAGCACGACCCAGAGAGATGTGGAAAGACTACCGACCAGCCATCTGCTTCTCCTTACTCCTTCTCTTTTTCTCCAGTCTCCGCAGACGCTTCTCCTCCCGCCGCCGGGCTTCCTCCTCCTCCTGGTGCTGCCGACACTTGTGAAAGTTCTCCACCACCACGCCCACAAACATGTTCAGGACAAAGAAGGCCACAATGAGCAGGAACGAGATGAAGTACAGCAGCATCCAGGGGTTGTGGTTCATGATGGGCTGGCGGGGAGCAGGAAGGATGGGGTAGCATCAGGTGCTGCCCACAGCCTGAGTTCCTGCAAGCCCAGACAGGTGCAGGGACCCAGCAGGTGATGTAAATGATGAGGGTTTGATATTAGGCACTAGGGAGGGGTGGAGACTATGGCCAAGGAGAGAGTATATTCTCCATGCAAAAGCTGCTTCTTTATTCCAGCTGACTCCTGCCCTGAGGAAATATAGGCTCAGGGTTCTCAGATCTTCAGATTCTTCCTGAGTAGACCCAAATTTGGATATCCATGTGAAATTCACCAGCTTTTAAACATTCGTCACAAATTCTAAAATTTTTAAATATGCTGCCAGCCAATAAAACATGCCCAGATTTGGCCCAGAGGCCACCAATTACAGCCTTTGTTGTAAGCTGTGACACCCCTTCAAGGGCGTTTTTCCAACCTGCCTTGACCTTTCTACCCTGTGCCCATGCAGTTATGCCCGTAATCAGGCCATGTTAAGTGATCAGGCCATGTTATGGATCCTGCCCACCTGAGCCCTACCTGCTGGTCCACGCCCACGGCATCCAGCCCATCGTACATGATGTCCACCCAACCATCTTTGGAAGCCAGCACGAACAAGGACATCAGGGCCTGGGGGAGAGGTGGGATATCATGTAAAATCTAGGATATGTGGCTGAACCACCTTCCACCTGCCCCCTAAATGCCTCCAGGAAGCAGCTCAGGGGTACCCTAGTCTTTGAGATGTCAGGCTAGAGGGCTGGTGTCCCACTCCTGGCCCCAGGAGACCTCTCTGTCCCAGAGCTCCATAGCTAGTCTGAAGGCAGAGGAGCCATGAAAGATGGTCACACTGTCTGACTTCAGCCAGGTAGGGCAAGGGGCCCCCAAACCCTGGACATCCAAAAACCAAAACCAGGCTGGGTCTGGGAAACAAACCAGCAAAACCGAGCAAGCTACTTCCTTTCCTACATTTCTCTGATTTTGTGAATGTAGAGTGAGAGAAGGAATTGTGAGTATGCCTGTCCTCTGCACTGCCTTAAACAAATATACCCGTCCTCTCCTTGCATCCTTCCTATGACCTCTGAGGAGATACTGTGATGACCACATTCACAAGCTGATGAAACTGAAACCCTGATAAGTCAGTTGCCCAAGGCCACCAAATTGACAATGACGGTGTACGATGCACACCCAGGGCAAACCCCCAACCTCTTGGGGACTTTTTGTTCTGCCACGCAGCTCTGTAGCCTTAGGTGAGCCCCTTACCCTCTTTAAGCTTCTGTTTCCTTATCTTTAAGACAGGCTACAGGCCCCTATGTGTTCACCTATTGGGCTGCGCTGGATGGACTGGGCTTTGTGACATGAGGATGGTTAGACAGCAGAGGGTGCAAAAGGCTGCTCTCTTTGTGGCTGTCTACCTCCAGTCAAGTCAGCATGTGTGGACTTGTGTCCCCTCCAGCCTCCTCCACCACCATCCCACCTCTGAGCCTGGGGCTCACCTGGCCGAGGTTGTCAAAGTTGTACTTGTGCCGGACCCACCGGTAACTGGCCTCGGCACAGTCAGACTTGTTGGTGATATTCCTGGTGTCCTCGCCCAGGCACACAAAGAACTTCCCTTTGAAGAGCTGGATACACACATTCCCGGAGACAGAGAGAAGTGAGCTGTGACTGCAGAAAGCCAGGACCCCTTAGCCCCACACTTACAGCAGCCCTGGGGGCCTGAGGGCTGTGGGCACACGATGGGTAAGCACAGGGTGCTCCACTCTGGGGAGAGTCAATCAGGGAATCTCCCTTGCGGGCACTCTGCCTTTCCTTTCCCTAGGAAGGGAGGAAAAGTATTGGGGGTGGATACTAGGATGGGGTGGAAAGGTGGTAACAGTCACTCATCTTCCAAGGGCCAGGCCAGTGAAGCTCCAAGGGGAGGTTCCCATCAGCATCCTCTGGGACTATATTGGAAATGCATGTTCCAGGCCCGCTCTAGGCCTGCTGAATCTTATACTCTGGGGTAAGGACCTAGTGATCTTTGAACAAGCTGTCCAGGTAATTCTGATGCAAATTCAAGTTTGAGAACCACCAAGCTAGGCATTTTAATTCTCATAGTAACTATGGGCAAGGGCGGAAGGTGTCATTGACCCTACTTTACAAATGAGAAAAACTGAGGCTCAAAGAAAAGAATTCACTCACTAAGGTCCCATAACCAGGGGTGGCAGAAAGGGACCTCAAACCCAGGTTTTCCAGACTAGAAAGCTCATCCTCACACCAGGTTATGACTGTTGGTGGAGAAGGGATTAAAGAGAAGGGAGGACCAGGGAATCTAAGCAAGCTACTCTGAACAGACCTAAATTCATCCAAGGGCTGGGCTCAACAATGCTCCCCTCTACTAACACAGGGAGGCTGGGGGCTGGGGAGGAGAAGGGTACTGGGTAGGCGTGCAGAGAAGTACCACAGGGCTTTGGTAACTACACCCCAGCCTGCTCCCCAGGCTGAGAATTTCTAGGAAACCAGGGAACAGCCCCCTCTCCCCAGGGCCAAGTGGACATCCCAAGAAGCCAAGGGAAGGAGGGAGGGTTAGGGAGGGTGTAGTCACTCAGGAGCTCCCATGCTGTCCCACAGCCAGCTGTCTACCCTGCAGCTGAAACAGCTGGAGCCAGGGTCCCTGGAAGACTGTGGTGGAGGGGCTCCCTGGCCCCCTGAGGTGTCTGCTGAATCCTGTAGGCAGCTCTGGTTCTTTCTTCTCCAAACCCAAGACTCCTCCCTGGGCTGGAGGCCAAGTTTCCCCAGCAGCCCCCACTTCCTGCCTTGTCTGGGGTCTGCACCGCCTGCCTGCCAGTACGCTGCTAACCTGGCCCAGCTGTCTGGGCCCTGGATCCCTGGGCCTGGCCAGCAGCCCACCGTGCTCAAGCAGGGAAGGAAGGGAGGAGATCCCAGAGCAGACCCTGGGCCAGCGTCTGTGCTCCAGGAGCTCATGGGCGGGGGCAGGAACAGCAGCCTGCAGCTCCCATGGCCCAAAACTTCTTTGCAGCCTGGATCCTCTTTGGGACCTTCCTCTAGGCTCCTAGTTTTCTGCAAAATGCTCAGAAGGCAAAAGGGCCTGAAGGGTCCTGGAGGGAAGTGTCCCTGCTTATTCTTTTCTAGAATAAAGACTACAGCAGCAGCTGGAGAGCCTCAGGACTCAGGACCCAAGAGGAGGGGCACTCCTCAGGCTCCCACGGACAGCTGGTTCCCACAGCCCCACACACCTGCACCCCTAGGATGCCAAAAATGATGAAGAAGGCACAACAGATGACCACGATGTTGCCGATGGGCTTCAGTGAGGACATCAGGGTCTCTACCACCAGCTTCAGCCCCTGTGCCCGGCTGATTACCCTGGGGAGGGGAGAGGGGATGAGAGGGGCTCCCCCATCTTGGACACTCCCTTATCCCTTGCCCAGGCTGGGTCCCCACTCCCCATGCCAACCTTGGCTCAGGGGTCCCTTCCTGGGTTCTGGTGGCAGAGCACAGTCCTCTTTGCAAGGGACCCCTGTCATCAGGAGCCACACATGATCCCTCATAACCAGCTATAAACACCCCTACTTCCCTCCACCTCTACCCCAGAATATCCAGGGGGTGGGCATCCCCCTGGATGGTTGGGGCTAGGGTTGGGGACTTAACTCAGGGGGGGTATTCCCTGGGGATGCAGTGTTGGGGAGAATGGGGAAAAGCTTAGAGGGGCAGGAGGGAGGGGGAAGAGACAATGGGATTATCACGATCAGGAAGTCTGTATTGTCCCCATTTAAGAAAAGTTCTGAGTTGGGGGTAGTGATGGCTGCGGCCAAGAGAAATGTCCCCTGGGGGGTGGTCCCTGAGAGGGGCATGAAGGTGGGGAGAGCCAGCAAGAGGAGTCTGTCACCTCGCAGGAAGGACTGACCATCACCCCTAAGGGGCCCACCCAAGGAGAGCCTCAGTTGAAGGCTGTGAGGTATGGCCCCTTGTCTTGTGCTCTGCACAGGGTTGCCAGTACCTCATGTCACATGTCACATCAAGCAAAGTAGCCCTGGGGAGCAGGTGGTGCTGAAGAGAAGAGGGATGAGCTGAGGGCAGGTGTGCACCTCAGAGGGAAGCTGCTAGCACTGTGATTTGAATGAGTGTCATCTGGGGTGGGCGTCGCAGACAGAAGGCAGGCATGTGTGGGATAGCGGTGGGGGTTAGGTGGTGGCCGGCGGGGTCCCTGAGGAGGATGTGCTGCCGTGGAGGGCTCACCTGAGCGGGCGCAGGGTCCGCAGCAGCCGCAGCACCCTCAGCATGCCCAGGATCTTGGTGCCACTGTCGGAGACCATGGACACCAGGATGTCGATGACAGAGATGAGCGCCAGCAGCCCATCCAGAACGTTCCAGCTGCTGCGCAGGTATGCCTGCTCCCCGAAGCACCAGCCCAGTGCCACCACCTGGGGACAGCCGTCACATCACCAGCTGCCTGTGCTGTGGCTGACCCCCAGCCCTCCTCCAGGAACCAGAGGGCCTGAGCCAGTATCAACAGCCCCCATCCCCACCCGGTTCACCTTCACTGTCATCTCAGCCAGGAAGACTGCGGTGAAGACATAGTTGGAGAGGGTCAGAAAGATGCGTTCCTGCAGGAGAGAGAGGCAGGGCTTGCCCACCAGAAGTCCCCACCCTCAGGCCAGGGCTGCTCTGCGTACAGAAGCCAAAAACTACTTCTAACATGTGACTCAGAAAAATGACCCCATCCTCCCCAATAAAGTAGATTCCTCCCTCGAGACATACATACAGAGCCAGTGGCAGGACCCTGACTCACTTGCAGCTCTGGGAACAGTCTCCTCCCTACCACAGCCAGCACTCCCCTGAAATGTGGCCTGGAGGGGGAGGTGAGAGTACCACAGTGCTCTCATGAGTCCCCTAGCCCAAGCCCTATTCCCTGATTCCTTTCTTAAAATTGGGGCAGGATTTAACTTCATCTCTGACCCCGTCTACCATCCTGCCGTCCTCACTTGCTTTCCTGCTGTGCGCCCCAGAAATGGAGCACACTGGCTGTGTGTGCACACCCAGGTATGGGCTGGGGCAGGATGGAAAAGAAGGTGATTCAGGTTCATCCCTGAGTGGCCAAGAGGGGGGTCACAGAGTGCTAAAGAGGCGCGGAGCCAGAGCACACAGGGAGCGGGCAGGCACAGTGACAGAGCCGGAGATGGAGTGACTGAGTAGGCAGGCAGGGGGAGAGACATGGCACAGGTGACACAGTGACAGAGACTGTGCAGTCAGTCACCCTTGCTCTGCCCCTCACCCCCTAGAGCTGGTGCTTCCTCATCCACCTGGTCCTAGGCTGGCCTCTCCATTTCTCAGGCTGCCTCCACCCCCCCGCCCCCCGGCTGGCTGGAGCCCACCCTAATGGAAAACAGAAGCCCCAGAGGCACTGAAGTCTAAACAATGGTGTGGGAGGCAGTGAGGAGGGGCAGGGGGACACTACGGCCACCTCCAAGCAAGTGGTGCAACATGCCATTAGAGGAAACAGATTCACCCCACCCACCCTTCTAGGATCCAAACCCCTGCTGGTGGGGAGGGGCCGCGATGCCAGGCTGGGAGAATCAGCTCCCAGAACAGCTGGACCCATTCTGAAGAGGTCAGCCCCAGTACCCAGGCCTTTGGCCCCTCCTCTCCCACTGAGCAGGACTGACAGGTTCACAGAGAAGCACAAGCAACCAATGTCCTCCCTAAAGCCCCCCCAACCTACTTGTTTGTGACTTGGCAGCACCACAAAGAAGCAGTTTCCCCAGCTTACTCTGCATCGCCCCCCATGAGGCAGACTGGGTGAGCTGTCCCCCACATCAGCACACAGGGGTGCATCACCCAAACACTCACCAGACACAAACACAGACCTCACAAGCCTCCAGCTCATGAGACCGTGTTGTCTGTAAATAGTCTGGGTGAAGTGAAGCACCCAGCTGCTGGGCTGGTATCTCACAGAAGGGAAACTGAGGCAGGAGAGGATGCAGGAGGCATCTTAGGGAGCCAGAAGTGATGGTTGGAGCCCAGGCCACCTCAGTGAGAATCTTTCCCCACTGATGTGTGACCCTGAATGGGGCAATAACTGTGTGGCCTACTGGCCTCTCTTCTTGCTCAGAGGGGCCTGGCACCAAGCAGGATGGAACAGCCACCACGTTTATAGCCCTGGTGACTCACAGCACTGTGGGGATCGATTTTGGGGCGCTCCATAGCAATGGTGATGCAGTTGAGGAAGATGATGACGAGGACCACATGGTCGAACATCTTGTGGGTGATGATCCGGTGGCACAGGAGGCGGAACCTGCTCCAGGACAAAAGCAAAGGCTGGGAGGACAGGGCAGGTGGCAGCGGAGGCAGGGAGCCATCACCCGCAGTCTCTATGCCAGTACTCTCCCACTTTATCCTGGCTCTCACTCATACCCCCATGTCAGGGCACCACTTCTAGAGTCCCTGAAAGCATTGTGGGGTAATTTCCAGTGAGAAGGAGAGGCCAGAGCACAGGTCAGAGCCTCCCCGACTTACCTAGACTGAGGAGGGAAGATGTAGGCAGACCAAGAGTCACGCTCACGGCAGCAGGCAGGGAGCCGGGCTCGGATCCATGCTCGAACCCGTTCTGCTTTGCTCTGGGGACAAACACTGGGGTATGAGCAGGACCAGCTCCCAGGTCCCCCAACCTTCTTGGCAGCTCCATGACCCACCTTGCCTACCTACCCTCTCCCAACCTTCTGCCCTGCCTCACCTCCTCTCCCCTAATGCCTCCTCACCACCTGCCCATCAGCAATGTAGTGGGGACCTCCCTGTCCCCATCACCCCTTACTCTGTCTTCTCCCTCTCCTTCCTGGACGCTCTCCGCTCTCTTCCCATCCCTGCCTCTAGCCCAGCTCCTGCCTGCTCTCCCTCCCCTTGTGGTTGGGCTTCGAAGCACATCAATTATCAAACATTGTCCCCATCACAGCTGTCTATTCAGACACACCTGGGCAGAGGAGACATTGGCCTCTCTCTTCACCTGCTAGCCCTGGGACCCCTGCTCCCCATCCTGGGGGAAAGTGCTAGGAGAGGTGGGGGGAGGGTGAATGGGTCAGCAGGGGCAGTCAAGGCTCGCGCTGAGCCAGATGAGAAAGGGATAGAGCTATCAGTTTGAGAAGATGAGTGATGGGTCTTTCTGAGTCACAGGGGGAGGGCCATGAAAGATTCATACACATCTGCCTGACACCATTCACATCCACCAGGCTACAGAGCCTCAGCCCCAGGCATGTCAAGGATCTAGGGCTCAGCAGGACAGGCAGAGGGAGGAAGGGGGCTGTTTGGAGCTCAGCCCCAGGACCAGGCATGCCTCAAGATCCCTTCAACTTGAAACGGTAACTCCCTTGTGCCCTTCTGAGCTGGGCACAGCTCCCCTCTCTCAAGGATAGGGGTGAGGGGTCACTGTGCCTAGAGGGGTCTCACCAGGTTGCCCTCGTCATCGGCGTCATCTCCCTCCAGTGGGGGCTCATCAGGTCGCGGGGCCCGGGCTAGGCGCCCCGAAGCCGACTTGCCATTGCAGTCCTGGTGCTCAGAGGCAGAGCTGCGGCCACTGGCTGTGCGGTGCAGCCCTGGCACTTGCAGTGTGTCTGGAAGGTCAAAGGAGCTCTTGGCCTCCCGCTCCAAGGAGCCCCTATGGCGACGGTCACTGCCTGCCGGGCTGGCCCGCTCCTCTTCTGAGCTCTCCTCCTCATCCTGGCTCTCCTGGCCTTCCCCTGACAGCAGGGATCTCCGCTCCCCACTTGGGCTCCTCCGCTTCAGGCTGGGGGCTCGGCCAAGGCTGTTCCTGCTGGAGCGTCTGCTGGCCCAGCTGCTGGCCGCACTCCAGGGGCTGTGTGGGGAGCTGCGGGTGCTTGGCTGCGGGTAGAGAAGTAGTCTCAGCCCTGGTCAGGTAGCCCTGAACCCTCATGTGTACCCTGTGTCCCATGAGGCACAACACCAGTCATGGAAGTGTGAGCAGGAGCTCTGGACTCTGATGCCTGGGTTCAGATCCTGGCTCACCCCAGTCAGCTTTGTGACCTAGGACAAGTTACTAAACCTCTCTGTGCCTCTGAGTTCTAATGTGTGAAACAGTTTTGGCAATAGCACTTCATCCTCATCAGCTAAGTGGCAGTATAAAATCACAGAGAGAAGGAATTCAACTCAATAGCAAGAAAGAAGCCTGACTGAAAAAAATGGAAGCCAGGTGAAGTAACAAGTGCCTATTGTTCCAGCTACTTGGGAGGCTGACATGAGAGGGTCTCTTGAGCCCAGAGTTCGAGATTAGGCTGGACAACACAGCAAGACCCTGTCTCTTAAAATAACAATAATAATAGTAAAAAGTGGGGGAAAGGATATGAATAGATATTTCTTTCTTTCTTTCTTTTTTTTAAGAGACAGAGTCTCATTTTGTCACCCCTGATAGAGTGCTGTGGTGTCACAGATCACAGCAACCTCCAGCTCTTGGGTTTAGGTGATTCTCTTGCCTCAGCCTCCTGAGTAGCTGGGACTCCAGGCACCCACAACAATGCCCAGCTATTTTTCTGTTGCAGTTTGGCCAGGGCCAGGTTCGAACCCGCCACCCTCGGTATATGGGGCTGGTGCCCTACTCACTGAGCCACAGGCGTCGCCCCTGAGTAGATATTTCTTAAAAGAAGACATACAAATGGCCAACAGGTATGTGAAAATATGTTTGACATCACTAATCATCAGAGAAATGAAAATCAAAACCTCACTAGGCTATCACCTCATACCTGTTAGAATGGCTAATACCAAAAAGATTGAAGACAACAAGTGTTGGCAAGGGAGTAGAGGAAAGAGAACCCTTTTGTATTGTTGGTGGGAATGTAAATGAGTACAAGCACTATAAAAACACTATGGAGACTCCTCAAAAAACTAAAAATAGAGATACCATATGATCCAGCAATCCCACTACTGGGTATATATCCAAAGGATTTGAAACAGGTATTTTGAAGACATAGCTGTACTTCCATGTTCACTGCAGTGCTATTCACAATAGCCAAGATAGGGAACCAGTCTAGATGTCCATCAATGAATGAATGGGTAAGGAAAATATGGTCTATATACAAAATGGAATACTATTCAGCCTTAAAAAAAAGAAGGCAATCCTGTCATTTGTGACAACATAAATGAACATTATGCTAAGTGAGATAAATCAGGCAGAAGAGGACAAATACTGCACGATCGCATGTATATGTAGAATCTTGAAAAGTCAAACACGTATGTAGTAGAAGTGGAGAGAAGTAGAATGATGGTTAGCAGCGGCTGGGGTGGGGTACACTGTGTGAAAGGGAGACATGGTCAAGTAAGAAAAGTAAGTTTCTGAAATTTATTGCAGAACATAATGGCTATGGTTAATAATAATGTAATGTATATTTCAAAATTGCTGAGAGTTGATTTTAAATGTTTGCACTACCAAAAAAATATGAAGTGATGAATATGTTAGTTAGCTTGATTTAACCATTCCGTAATATACCCATATATCAAAACATCACATATACTGCTTGCTGGGCAAGGTGACTTATGCCTGTAATCCCAGCTTCTCGGGAGGCTGAGGTGGGAGGATCACTTGAGCCCAGGAGTTTGGGATTGCAGTGAGTTGTGATCATATCACTGCACTCCAGCCTGGGCGACAGATCCCATCTCTTAAAAAATTAAAAAAAAAATCACATTGTACCCCACAAATATATACAATTATTATTTGTCAATTAAAAGTGAAGTTTTAAGGATAAAAATAAAACTACAGCAAGAGCATGGGCTCTGATGCCAGTCTCCTGGATTGAAGTGCTGGCTCTGCCATTGAGACTCAGGTCCCCGTCTGGAGAACATGGATAATAATGGTCCCTACCTCACAGAGTTGCTGTGAGGACTCAGCACATTCAGGATGTGCACGGGCAGTGTCTGGAACAGTATCTGGCATGGAATCAGCAAGTAGAAGAGGGTTTACTATTATTATGGTTAGGTATTAAGAAGGAAGGGACAACCCTACCCCCATTTTACAAGAGGCTCAGAGAGGTTGAGTCTTGCCCAAGGTCACTCAGCCAGGGAACAAACTAAATCAGATTAGAACTCCACTCTTTGGCCTCCCAGGTTAGGGCTCCTTCACTTGCCTGTATCACCAGGCCTGATTCCCCTGGGGCTTATACTGGCACACCCAGGCCCTGTCACCTTGGCCTGCTTTCCTCCATCCTCTCTTCCTCCTGCACTCCTCCCAACATCTCCCACCTTTGGGTACCCACATGCACCCCCTACCGGTGACTTTATCTCGTGGGCCACCCCTGGCTCAGCGGACCCACTGCTGCTGGTCCGGCGGGAAGGGGGGCCCAGTGCTTCGCCCAGGCCGGTGCTGGAGCTCTTGGGCAGCGACATGGGAGTGGCAGCCGTGTGGATGATGAGAGGTGGTAGCAGGCTCTTCCGAAGCTCTGGGTGCTCTCCCAGGGACACCACTGCAGGGGATGGAGGAAGAGACCCTGAGTCCACTTAGGGCTGGTCTGGGGCTGGGGATTGTACTTCCAAGACAGGTACTCACAGGCCAAGCGCTTCTTCCTATCCCCATCGCCATCCAGGCTGGGCGAGAAGAAATCGGGCTCTGACTCAGACTTGGTGGCATCTCCCTAGGATCAGGGGAGCAGTGGGCCGTTAGGGACCTGGACAGGCAAGGGTAGTTGGGAAGGACTGGGTCTCCCTCTCCTCACACACACACACTACATAGAGGCCACAGGGACCAGCAACCACGGCACGAGACATGCACTGGCACAGGCCAGACCCCCCAGGCTGGGAGCCCAAGGTTTCCCAGGGCCCCAATGCCTCTGCCTCCCACCAGCCACCCCTCAGAGCTAAGGCCATGGCTAACCCAAACCCATAGCACAGCCAGCCTGGCTAGACACCTCCAAGGCTGGCTGGGGAGAGGAGGGATAGCTGGGTGGGCAGGTGGCACAGGCTGGAGGAGGCTGGGGACCCAAGTGAAGTGGTCAGTTGGAGCTTCAATTCTAAAAGTCCATCTGAGGCCCCAGCCTTCTCTTCACAGCTCCCCTCCTGAGCCTCATACCTGAGGACCCTGGAAGGAAATTGAAAGACCCCAGACAGAGCAGCTCAGCCCAAGGATGCCACTTCAGTCCCTCCGTTTTTCTCTTCCACCTTCCCCAAGCCCCAGCATCCTCCCTGGTCTCATTTTTACCTCTCTCCCTGTCTTTGGGAAAGTTTTTTCTTCCTTTTTAGCAGGTCAGTAGGTTCCCCAGTAATTATATACTTCTCCTTAAGAAGTTATTAAAAAATACTTGATTGCTACTTTTGATAAGGACATAAATATTGGGTAATTGGCATCTCAGGGGATCATTTCCATTAACTCAGTTTACATCCCTAACGAGGCCTTTAATTATCAAGTGGGATCTCCAGGGGGCTGCTCGGGATGCACAGCACCATGGGGTCCCACAGGAATCCTGGCTTCGCCCTGAATTCTGATGCCAGCACAGGGAACAGCAGATCAGGGGCTCAGCATGGGGGCCAGGGGAGGGACATGCCCTGAGATAGCTGGCTGAACCTAGCTGGGTGAGCGAGGGGCCAGAGACTCAGAGGTGGGTTTAAAATATTGGTACATTTTGCCCAAAGCCACAACCCAACCCCACATCCTCCAAAGAAGGATGTGTCCTGAGCTGAGGCAACTTGTGAGGTCTCCAATAATGGCCCAGGACAAAGGGTGAAGGGGCAAGAGGTAGGGAGACATCTACGGCCACAGGTATTGACTTCAGAGGCCGGCCATCTGGGACTCCTCTGGGACCTCAGCACAGGCACGCACACACGGGGTGCCCCATACACGTGCACACAGAGGATTCTAAGTCCCTTCCTTCTCTGGTCCATCAACCGGTCTAGCAGGGACAGGAATTGTGCCCTTTTTGGGTAGATGGGAGCAGAGGCAAGGAGGGTCCTCCCTTCCATGTCCTCAAGGGGGAAGGGACTTAAAATCAAAGCAAACCTCACAACACCAACGACCACCATGGCTATCACAGGTTGCACAGCAGCGGAGCGTGGACATGAGCACAGAGACACGGAGGTGGAGTGGAGGGGCACAGGGGGCATGCTGACTCATGATCGCGTACCTACCCCCTGGGAGTCGACAGGCAGCTGAATACAGCTTAACTGTCCACTCGCATCTTCCCGTTTGCTGATTTCCTACAGGGAAAGGGGGAGGCAGGGGAGGACCACTGGTCACAGGCACTCAGGCCTTCAAGTATCAGCAAGAGGATGAAGGAAATGAGGGGTGCAAACCCCACAGCAGGAGGGGAAACAAGAGACATGGGGGAGGGGAGGGGATAGAACTACTGCCTTCCAGAATTCAACTGCAGGCCCTCAGGCCAGAATGAATCTGAAGTGGGGGGGAGATGGGAGGCAGAGGCCACGAAGATGGGGAGGGGGCATAAAACAATTAAGCCCCCCAGTAGTCCTAATAATAACAGCCACCATTCATCTGCAAACTGCTCCGTGAATGCAAGCTCGCTTCCTCGCAAGGTAGGAAGTAGGTGCCCCCAGCACCACCTTACACGGAGACATCTGGGGTTTGGAGAAGTGATGAAAACTGCCCCAAATCAAACAGATTAAGAGGCAGATCTGGGCCTCGAAGCTAAGCAAGTGGGCATCCAGCTCACCTCTCGCTGGCTCCGAGGGAGCAGGGTTGGGATTTGGGGGGAGGGGGGAGGAAGGAGTGGATGAAAGTCAGAGTCAACAGGAGCAAAAACAGGCCTTATAACTTCTCATGCTCTCAGCTTACGTCCCACCAAATCAGAATAGGCCTAGCTGCACCATTTGGGATGGGATGTGACAAGGAACACTGAGATGGTGGCTATGATGTTGTTTAGTATCAATTAACGGCCTCACACAGGGCCTGCTGCTCGTTCATTTAATTAAGTGTGTGGATGATAAATATACAGGGATTGAGGGCACAGCCCCCTGCAAGTCAGGGTATCAGCAGCCAAGCAGTCTCTGTCTCCTGGACTACCCCCTCCCACCTCTTGGCAGGATGGCAAAGCCAGCAGGGGGTAAGCCTGAGGCTGCTGGTGAAGCCCACCAAAATGGAGCGGCCACTTCCTCTGCTGAGGTGGGTCATCTTATTTGGTACAAAAAAAAAAAAAAAAAATTCCAAGGACATCATAACAGCAAAACCAGCCCCCCACCACCTGCCAGACCATGAAGCCCCCTAACCTACACAGGAGCAGGCAGGTACTTCTTGAGGTTTCCAGGTCCTTGGTATGTATTGAAAGACATCCCCCAACCCATGCCCACTACATGCAGAGCAATGGTGCAGCTGCCCCATTGGCTCCCACCGGTGCTCAAGGCTGCCTACGCATGGAGGAGGGAGGTCGATCTTAAAATCCTTTCTCCATCTCACCCCAGACATGAAGCATCATAGCCTAAAATGCCAACTTCCTGAGCAAGCCCCTCCCCACAAAGGCACTTATACTCTTGAGGGTTGAGGTGGGTGTGGCCACCGGGCTCTGGCTGACCCATCATGCTAGGGCAGCTCCAGGCCCCCAGCAGGGACACAGTGACCTGCTGGCCGGAGGGCCAGGCTGCCCCTGTGCCTACACGCAGACTTTGTTGCTGCCTAGCAACCAGGCCAGTTCAGCCGCACTCGATTTATTTAATAACAAGGTGTTTGCTGAAAGGGCTGAGTGGCTGGTGGGGTGGGGGCTGTCTGTGCTGGGCACCTCAAGACTGCCTTGGCGGCTGAGTGGCAGTGGAGGGAGGGGGACAGGCGCAGGAGTTTTCCACTCCCCTCCACAGAGTTCCATGGGAATTTTTCAGAGGAGCTGCCTTTGGAAGGGGCTGAAGGGCCCCCTCCTCACTCAGTTCCTCCTCCCACAGGCCCCAAGTAGTGGCCAAGCAAGTCCATGGAGACACTGGCTCTTGAGGGAACACTGTGGTACCCCTTAACTCTTCAAAGCCCAGGGAACACCCGAATAAGTATCCCATTTCAGGGAGCGGCCGACATCCCTCCCTCCCTGCAAGAGGCCCAGCCATCACCAAAGCTGCCCTCCCTGCCACCCAGCAGGGAGATAATGTGGTAATGGATAACTATGGAATTAGGAGGGACACAGGGAGAAAGGCTGGTGTGGGATAGACGCACTCCACCCTACGGACCCAGCTGGCCCACGGGGAACAGCTTTCCCTTGCAAGGCTGGGAAAGAGTCGGAAAATAGATTTTTGTTTTTCCACCGTGTGCCAGGTATTTATAGACCAGGCCGCAGCGGGAGTTTCCATCCGGGTCACCCAGAGAGAACTGGACCAAGAGCTTCTCCAGGCCCAACCTGGAGCATTTCTAGGTTGGGTCAAACCATCCTGTTTGAGGCACCAGGATGCTGGGGTGGGCCTGAATGCTTTCTGCGGGGGAGAGAGTCTGAGCTGCCTGAGAGGAGGAAGTGTAGCTCCTCAGGCAGAGGCTATGCCCTGGCATGGCAAGGGCAGGATCGATGTAAATCAATATTAATTGATGACGCTGCCTGTGACAGAGGTGATGGAGCCTGGGCTGGAAATAGGACGCTCATCTCTGCTAAGCCCACAGCTAATTGGGCTCATTTCTCAACCTGGGCAGCTCAGCCCTGCCTGGGACCTAGTGGCATCTTCATCAGCTCAGCCAGAGCTCAGCTGACTTGCACACGAGCTTCCCGCACCCCTCAGCTCAGATGGGTCCTCTTGGGATGTCCCATAGAATGTCTGGGCTCAGCAGTCCAGCTGTGCTGTGGGGCCAGTACTTACCTTGTCTGGCTCTTTGGGGAAGGGTCCAGCCACCTCTGAAGGGGGAGTCCCTCTGCAGCTAAACCTTGACCCAGGGACCCCAGACAACCATCCTGTATTCCACGTGATGAGAGACGTGGACTGAGGGACTTCCCAGGCCTCAGAGGGAAGAGAAGGCTTGACCCAGACAGCCAACCCCTCACAGGTGTGGACAGGGCAGGAGGTTACCTCTGCCTGGAAGCCCTCCACCAGAATGGCGACGAGCAGGTTAAAGAGCACATAGTTGCCAAAGGTCATGAGGGCGATGAAGTAGAGGGCCGCCCAGGATGACGTGGAGGCCATGCCATTGTAGAGGACCTTGTTCCAGTCTTCCTGCGTCAGGATCTGCAAGCAGAGGGCAGAAGTCAGGACCTAGCCCCCTGGCCTGCACCCGACCACCCTGCCCACCCTGCCCTGTTCCTCTTGCACCTGAAAGACGGTGACAATGGCCCAGAGCAGGGAGTCGAAGTTCTTCCGGTCTGGCAGTGTGTCCCCATCCCGTTCAGATGCAAACTTGCAGCCAAAGAGATGCATGCCCAGGATGCTGAGGGCACAGGGAGCCGCAGATGGAGTCAGAGCCCAGCACTCCCTGCCCCTCAGGCCCTTCTGCCCCAACCTGGCTGGGTGCCCTCACCTGAAGATGAAGATGAAGAGCATGAGCAGCATGCAGAAGGTGGCCACGTTGTCCATGGTCTTCATGAGCACCACGAGCTGCCGCTGCAGCGCCGGCAGGAAGCGCACCAGCTTCAGCACGCGCATCAGGCGGAAGGTCCGCAGCACCGACAGGCCGCCCCCCTGCTGGCCTACGATCTCCCACACGCTGCAGGGGGAGGGGATAGGAAGCCTGAGCCCACCACACCTTCACCCTCTCCTGCCCTTCCCTTTGGAAGAACTCAGCAGAACCCGAGGGCCTGGACTGGTAGGCACGGTGCAAGAAAATGGAGCACAGATGTGCCCCTGAGACCCAGAGCCACCAAACAGGGGCCTCTGAGACAGTGAGTATCTGGGAGACAGCCCCAGCCCCCTCTGCTCTCCTTTCCTGGCCAGAGATCACACCCTGGCAATACACAACCCCTTCCCTAAATCAGGCCAGTGCAACGGCATCAAGTTATGGAATATTTGCTTTGTTCTCTTCTAATGAAATCTAAAGCCAATTCCAAAAGCAATAAAGCTGTGCTCCTGGCCCCAGGCCTGGGGGGACAGAGCACTTTCCCAAGGTCTTGGAAACCCTAAAGCAAGTTGCTGGCATCTGAGATGGTTTCCAAGCACTTTGCAAGAAGGGACAGCTGGCTGGGCTTCATACCTACCCCGACTCCTTTCCAAAGTCAATCCCCCATCCCTCACCCACCCCAAGGCCTGGGTGGGGTTGAGGACAAGAGGTGGAGGTAAGGAGAGGAGACTAAGGAGGGGCTGGGCAAGAAATATGGGTGCCATGTTCCATGTGTCAAGGTGGGGCTGAGAGAGAGAGAGGGCCATGGGACACAGAGAGTCCTCCAACTAGGGGAATGGGAGGTCCTGCAGGTCCCTGGGGCCCAACTCCTTCCATCCCAGAGGAACAGGTGGCATGGCCCCTGGTCACAAGCACTCGCTCACATTCTTCAAGCGAGAAGCAGTGAGGGTCAGTCATACCTGATGACCACAATGACACCATCAAAGATATTGTAGGGATTCTTGATGTAGCCAAAGGGACCATATACAAGCAGCTTCAGCAGCATCTCCAGGGCAAAGAGGCTGGTGAAGACGATGTTGCTGATTTCCAGGGCGTTGGTCAGCTCCTCGGGCTAGAGGGCAGGGTGGGGTGTGAAGCAACAGTATGTGTCTGAGACCCTTGTCCCAGTCCTCCGAATGTGGAGTGCCGAGGAGAGGAGGAGCAGGAATAGAGAGCTTAAGGGGATGGGGTGATGGGTGCTTAGGCTCACAGGCACCAATGGGTCCAGGAGGAGATGCACCCAGGAGCGGCTGCCCCAGAAACCCATAGCCCCCATCTAGCCCCCAGCCCTGGATCTCAGATCCAGGAGCACAGGCTTACTGGGGGGCCTGTGCTGTGGGTTCTGTGCTGCTTCCTCCTGGGAGCTGCAAGGCCCATCCTGGTCTGGGCTGCCAGGCTGACTTGACATGCCCAGGCTAGTGATAGAATGATGTTGGCCAATGTTAGAGGGAAGTAGCCAAGGGCTCACATGTACATCTAGTCACACTGCCACACACAATGTCACATGTGTTCCCTAGTTACTCTGTGGGCTTGGCAGCCTTCTCTTGGACAACTGCTGGCTATGCTGGTTTCCTTCCAGACACACACACGTACTCTCAGTCACACACACACACACACACACACACACACACTGATGAAAGACTCCCCAGGAAGACTTGTCACAGATGCGGAGGCACCTAGAGCCTCAGCCTGAGACCAGGACACCTGGATTACTTCTCAGACTATCCCATCACTCACCTATGACCTTCAGCAAGATTCTCTTCAGCAAACATAACACACTGGAGGTAATTTTTCTTATGCTTCTATCCAGAATCTGGGATTGGGACCAAGGATGCATTCTAGAGAGGTCTTCAGAAGAACTAATGACAAACCCTATCTCATCTGCCAGTCCAGCTCACTAGTCACCTCATCTTGATATGAAGTACCTCCTGTATGCCTCGCAGTCACCAGGCACTAGAGGAGCTGCAAAAACACGCCAGCCACACTCTCCGCCTCCCAGGAGCTCAGCGTCTAGCTGGAAACAAGTTGTACACACAAAACAGCTGAATAACCACAAGAGGCCCTAGATGCTTCAGTGCCAAAATAAATTATCCAGGCAGTAAAGCCGGGAGTTTGGGAGAGAGAAGGTGAGGGGTGAATGCAGAAGGAAAGGATTAGTCAAGAGGCAACACTTGAAATGAATGCCGAAGGGTTTGTGGGGTCTCCCCACGTGGGGGTGACCACAAGCAAACCAAGACTGGTTCTGACTGGGGGAGAAGGCAGGAGAGTGGGTGGAGGGTTGGAGACACAGGGAGAGATACTGGTGAGAAAAGTCTGGACAAACCAAAGCCCAAAGTCCATAGTAGGTACAGAAAGAGTTTGAATTAATGAAATAACTGGCTGGGCGTGATGACTAACACCTATAATCCTAGCACTTTGGGAGGCTAAGGCAGGAGGATCAAGACCCACCTGGGCAATAGCGAGACCTTATATCTACGAAGTATAAAAAAAAAATTAGCCAGTCATGGTGGCAAATGTCTATAGTCCTAGATATTCGGGAGGAAGAGGCACAAGGATCACTTGAGCCTGGGAGTTTGAGGTTACAGCGAGCTATGAAGAGGCCACTGCACTCCAGCCTGGGTAACATGATGAGATCTTGTTGAAGGGGAGGAGAGAAAAGAAGGGAAGAGAGGAGAGGAGAGGAGACAAGAGGAGAGGAGAGGACCAAATGGGGCTCTTATTCCATCAGACATCTCCCCCTGTTTACCCAGCTGCCTCATCTGACCAGGTGCCAAGCTAGGTCACCCAAGCATGAAGCCAGGCCCTGGATGAGACCAAATGCATGGTAATGGCCCCAATCTGTGTGGTCAGCCTGGGTGAGAGGTGGGGAGAGCCGGAAGGAAGGGGCTTCTGACTAGCAGGTGAGGGCATCTGGGGGCTTGAGGGTCATGGCTACTCGGAAGGAGATGAGCTCCTAGCCCATGCATAGATTTCTTTCCAAAGGCAGACAAGGGGACAGAGAGCCTGCTGTCCAGGGGGAGAATGGCTGACAAGAGGGCCAGTGTGGCATGGGGCCTGTCACTCCAGCAGATCTCAAGCAAATCTTGGTTCTGCAGATAGCAAGTGGGGGCACTGCCACCTGACCTAATTAATTAGTCAGGCCAAACAGTGGCAGGATCTTTAGGTCCTCCACTGAGAGCACAGTATAGGAGCTGGGGAAGGGGCCATCATCAGTCCGGATAAAGCCTGGGGCTCTGATCCCTCCTGGCAACCTGCATCCCTGTCACTCTGCCACCTGCTCTGATTCCTAACTGCACTGGACACAAGTGATGAGCACAGACCACACGGGTGTGAGGTTTCATGGGTTCCCTGGCTCACCATGCACTCACCCCGTGCCATCCATGCAGAAGTCCTGCCACACTACTCTTCTGCATGAGCATGAGGCCAGAAGACAGTGGCCAATGGCTTCAAACTCAGAGCAGCAAGAGCCAGAGGTGTGCCAATCCCATGTCCCTCTGACTCCAGTAACACTAGACAGTCAGGATTAGACCCATACCACAGGGACAGCAAGGGGCCTGTAAATCCCGACACATGATGGACTGAATACACAACATGTCTTCCAATGCATGAAAAATTATATTTCAAATCAGTAGAGAGGTACAAATGAACAAGTGACGTGAAAGCATAGCTGAGGTACCCTTGCGATGGGTCCATTTCACCACATATAGGTGATAGATGAAACCTCAAAAAAGCCACTAAAAATTAAAATTAATAAAATATTCTTCAAGAAGTAGCTAAAAAACATAGTAACATTGATATCGAGTATTTATTCAATCAGTGAATCCTAAAAGTACAACTACTCCTGCGCGTCTTGGAGAGAGGTTGTTCTCATCACTCCCTGAAGCTGCCAACAGGGCTTGTAGACCTGCACACCTTTCTCACCTGCGCGCCAACAGATCCGGCTGAGAAGGATGCTGCGGGTCTCCCCATGAGGTCTGGTCCTTATTGAGGAGGTGGCAGCAAAGCCTGGAGCCCCCACCCTTCCTGGTCATGCGGCTCAGGAACTAGGGGAGCAGGGGAGCCAGATATTCACCTGCGGCCCTGTGTCTCCCTCCGGACTCCTTGCACACACTCAGGGCACTGCCTCTCCCTTTCCAGGGCCCTGATATCCTCTCCCTGTGCAAAGGCTCTCCTCCCTCAGTCATCCAGATCTATCCAAGTTACTAAATTGAAGGCTGGGAATGGTCTACAAATGCAGGACGAGGACGCAGAGACACAATCTTAGCAACAAGGTTGCCCCAGGGACCAGAGCCATAATTACGGCTGCAAAGGGGAGGGCGTGGAGCCAACTTCTGCCGCTACCCACTGCAAGCATGCACTGGGCTGAGCCCCTTCCTCCTAGGGCTCCATTCCTCCCTGCTCACAACCAAACAAGACAGGGATGTGGCCTCCTAGACATCCCAGGAAACTGAGGCTCTGAGAGGTCTGGTAATTTGATGGAAGTCACATGGCTCTTTTGGACAGGCACAGAGCCAGGGCGATTTTACTTTCCCCTGTATCTCGGCCTTTGGAACCCTTTCCATGATGCCACCTTCTCCACATACCCAGACAGAGCCCACTCAGAGTACACACAAGCCATCAGGAAGGTACCAGCCTCCCCTCACTGACTGTCCCCAGCTATGGAAGTCCTTTCCCAGATCTAGCGTGCACAGGTATCCAGGCCCAGTGGAGGCTTCCATGAGTCTCAGCCAGACAGCCCAAACTTTGCCCCCCCAGAGGCCCCAGGTCTCCTGTCCTGATGGTAACTGTAGATCTCCCAGCCCTCCCATCTCCTGACCCTTCCCTGCCCTCAGGCTGTCACCTTGTAGCAATCGTGGCCCCAGGTAAGCTGCTTAATACTTCTCGGCACCAGGACTCCCCCCAAACCCACAGCATCTCCATCAACAAGCCCTTCAAATGTCCTTTGTGTTCAGAACAGTGGTGATGAAAAGGTGGGATTGAACCTGAATAGAGGACAGTGAACTCTGCGACCTTGAGGAAGTACCTTAACCTCTCTGATCCCCAGTGGCCTCTTCTGTTCAACAGGGTAATCGCACCTGGAGATGACACTGCTCAGGCAGAACAAAGGAGTCAAAGGCTATGAACACCCCCAGTCCAGGGCCAAATTCAAGTGTCCCTGAGGGAACTGATAGTCCTCACATGGCAGGACACAGTGTCCAAAAGGTTGCAGTTGTGCCCAACAGTGGGGCTAAAATCCCGGAGACAAAGGAGCTCAACCCAGCTGAGGTCAGTGGGCCAGTGGGGAGGAGGACATGGAAGAGAATGCCCACGAAGGGCATCCCCAGCTGGCCGTGGGGAGGGGAAGGTGAGCACAGGTGCAGAGAAAACATGTGCAGAGCATCCTGGAGACTAAGAATCAAGTGGTCTACCCAGGTCTAGGGGTAGAAAGGGCTGGTGGGATAAGGCTACAAGGTCGGCAGAGCCAGGCTGGATGGCTAGGCCTGCTCCCTGACTCTGAGGCTTGTTGGACCTGCTCTGCCACGACACTGTCATTGAGGCCCTGAGGCCGGCGGGAGGTGGGGGCGTGCAAAGTGGCGTATTAAGAAGATTAATCTGGCTGCAATGGGTGGCAGCATGTGGATGGCTTAGAGGGGAGAGACGGAGACCAATTAGGATACTGCAGTGGTCCAGGCAAGAGGCCTGAGAGCCAGTTCCGGCAGACAGCAACGTGCCTGTCCAGGGAATGCGAGAGGGGGTAGACAAGCAGGGCGACAGCTGAGCACAAGCTTGTAAAGTCCCCCCTGCCCTGTCCAAGCCCACACCACCCCCCATTGCCTCAGTTCCCACCTGCTCTGCTGACCCTGAAATCTCTTGATTGGCATCTTTGGCTCACCTCACCTCTACTTTCAAGAGTCCTGCCTGCTGCTGCCTCCCATGCCCAGGAGAGGGGGCCTAGGTAGGCTACAGCAATGGTATGAGGGTCAGTGGGTCTATGGGAAGCGTGGGATGTCAGGGAACACCTGGGTGGTAGGAGATTTCCTGGAAATCCCACAGGCCTCATCATGTAGCTCTTGAACCCCAGCCTGGACCCTTACCTCTCTGGGCACACTCACCCCTCTGGCACCCCATGTCCACTGGGCCCATGTTAGGTGTCATTGCGACCCCAGCTCCTAACCAGGTCAATGCCAAGGAGAGGTTTCTTCCCTTTCCCATGATCTCCCCCTGCTCCCGGAAGCCCCCACAAGTAAACATATAAGCTAACTGGGCACCCAGCACCCACAGTGCTCACTCAGCTTCAAGACCACTGCCCCAAGGCCCCTGCTACTTAAAACTCTGGAGCTGCAGCCCTGCCCCTCACCTACCCAGACAACCTCTGGCCCACAGTGGCCCATGGGAAGGCTGCCTTCATGGTGCAGACTGCCCAGGGCTCCAGCCCTGCCCAGCCCAGGTAGGTCCCCAGACTCTCCTCCTCTCTGCTGCGGCTCTGGAACTGCTGAGCCTTGCTAGAGAGAGGCACAAACCTGTGCTGACTGAACAGGCAATTCCCTGCAGGGCCCATGGCTGCTGCATGCTTCATTCACTGTCCCACTCCTTTTTCAGGTCTGCATCTCTATTCTCCAGAAACTGTCCCAAACCTTCCCCATTCTGCACCCCCCGCCAACTGGCCTCCTGCTGCATAGGGGCTCCAGGCCCCTCCACACAGCTCTGTGTCCTATGTCCTACTCCTGGAAGGAAGCCAGACCCTCCTCCACCTGCAAAGCCATGTGTCCCCATCCCTAGCCTCCCTGGACCCCCAGCCCATCAGTTATCCTTGTATCCATCACTTCTCCAATTCCTTCCCCTCAACCTGAAAGCACAAAGCTTCTGCATGACTCTGGACCCATTCACCCCTGAACCCTGGGCCTCAGCACTCCAACTCTCTCCAGGGACCCTCTCTCAGTGGATGCCTTTGCGGCATCTGAGCCTGTGCCGGCCCCTCTTGCCTGGCGCCAGCCTCTCCAGGCTTCCCTGACCCTGTGCCAGCCCCTCTTGTTCCTATGAGGGCTGCACTCCCACTGCCTTCCTCCCTCAGGCCAACATTCCTCAGAGTTCAGTCTGAGCCAGCTGTCTCCACCGGCTCCCCCAGTCCCACCTCTCCAGCTGTCATTGGGGTGTGGACGACACTAAACAAACTCCAAGCCCTGGCTCTTCATCCAGGGAGCCAACGCCTGCCTGACAGCCCTCCCAGGACAGCCCAGAGCCACCTCAAATAATCCCTCTCACCTCCTCTCTCAAACCTGCTCCTTCCCAGCTCCATCATTCTCCATATTCTGCCTTGGAACCTTGGGGTTATCTAGGATTCGTGCCTGCCCTCCATCCCTCTGGATGCTAAGGTGTGGGGCGGAGAATGTGCCTATGGAACGGCTGTCCTACCCGTGCCCTGGTTCTCTTGGGGCCCTCATTGCTCTGATCTGAACAACAGAAATAGCTTCCCCTCCCCCACTCAGTCTGCACCTACTGGAAGCTCCGGCTTTCTTCAACATGGCTGGACTCACATGGTTCCCTGTTCAAACACCTCAGGGCCAGCGTAGGGGAGAAAACGTAACTGTTCTTCAGAGCATCCCATGCCACCCTGTGCATTTGCCCCTAATCCCTCCATCTAGACCCTCTGCCCTCCTATACCTGGCTCCCCCAAACCCACTGTCAATCCCACTCATGTTCTAATCTCAGAAGCCCTTCTAAATTCCTCCCCGGATGTGAGTATTGCTCCTTTGTCCCCTGAAGTCTCTTTTTGCAGCATTTGGCACAATCGTCCATGAAACAGAATGGGTTTTCGGGTAGAATCTACATTTCTTGGGTGCTTCTGGCTCTACCCCAGCTCCCTGAAATTCTGGTGTCCTATTCCAGTGTGCTGTGCACAGGATATGCTCCCCATTTTTGTGGAATTAGGGGAGCCAGGGGATGCCTGAAAGAATGAGATCACCTTTTAGCAGAAAACTCCAAGACATCACCCCTTCTCCTTCCACACCCAGAGATCCTTTGAGAGTCTGGGGTCAGGTCAGGTGTAAGGGATTGTCCCCACTAAGCCCTACTCCTCAGCCAGGATTCCTCTTGGAGGCCAAGGGACTGGCTTGGGTGGAAGATATTCCTACACCTTTGCCCCTAAAGGCCACATTTGAGGTGTTCATGCATATGTGCAATATTTGGGGAGCAGGTCACCAGCTTTCAGCAGAATCAAAAAGGAGGCTGTGACTTCCTTCAATAGTTAAGACTTACTACATCTGGGCACCCCCCACCCCCAGCTTCCCTTGCTGTGAACAACCGACCTCACTCACTTATAAATAGAAACTCTCTCTGGACATGTATCTGGAGTGACAGGATGGGCCCAGAGTGTGAGCAACGAGCGGAATCATCACCTGCCCTGTCCTCTCCCCTGCTGGCCATCTACCCTGGACCCTCCCTTCCTCTCCCCTTCACTAGGTTGTGTGTCCTTCTCCCCACCCCACAGCTATTGTTTCTCTTCTAGAATATGAGGTTAGCTTCTGCCTTCCCCGTTGGTGACCCAGAGCCTGGAAGGGGATGGTCAGGAAGTTCCTACGTCCCCAAGACACTGTCCTGTCCCTCCTCTCCTCCAGGAGAGGCTGGGCCCCAGTGCAGACCCAGGTCAGACACAGAAAAGAGGACAACCACTTTCCTGAGCTCTGACAGCCTGCTGGATATGGTACCAGGGTGGCCCCTTGGCACCTTACAGGCAATGTGTCTGTCCCCCAGCCCAAATCTGCCCAAGCTTCAGCACTCCCACCCCAAGTAGAAACCTGGGAGTCCTTCTTGCTGCCTCCTCTCCCCCAAGTTTCCAACTGGTATTGAGTTCCAAAGATTCAGCCACCTGTCAGTTCTCCCAGCCCTCTCCTCTCCATCTCCGAAGATGCAGTTGTACTGCCCATATTATGGCAGTAGTCTCCGTACTGTGCCCTACTCTCCACCCTTCACTGGATACATCCTACTGTTCCTTAGGACTTAGCTCAGCAGTCACCTCCTACACAGAGCCCTCCCTGAGTCCTTTCCCTAGCCTGGGTTCAGGGCTCCTCCACGTATCCCTTTCTGAGCACCTATCAAATCAAGTAAATATGACTATTCACTTGATGGTGACGTCTCTGAAAGGAAGGACAATGCCTTAGGCCCAGTGGTATGATGGAGCTGCTCTGCACTGGCTCCAGGGAACCAACTGTCCACTCATCTTCCCAATTCTGCATTAGATGATATCATGTGATCAGCTTGGAAGTGGCTATGGCGAGAGCATTTACACCATAGAAATTGGCAAACACTATAAATCAGGGCTCTTTTTTTTTTTTTTGGTAAGGGCTAGTTATTAATCATTTGTCAGCACTCCACTGCTTAGGCCCAACTCTGATGCCCAGGAAACATATATGGAACGGATGGATAATCCACCAAAGTTCTGGGCTGTAAGCACTGCCACCTGGTGAATAGGACACACACATAGCTTGGTTTTATATGACATCATGCTTCCAGCCTTACTCAAGTCATTTTCTCCCTCCCTCCCCAGGGTCCTGTGTCCTTGTTCTCCTTACCAGCCCTCTGGGCAAACCAATCCTGCCAGTTCTCCACCAGCTGGAGGCTAGGGTGGTGAAAGCAGGAGGGAGTGACAGCACAGGGCCAGCCTTGGGTGGGGGGGTGCAACAAAATGGGGACTTCCTCTGTCAAGAGGACAGTGAGGTGGGGTGGGGCCAGAACACCTGGCAGTGGGAGAGGACTGGCTGGCAGGAAATACCCTCTGCAGGGCCCTCCCCACCCAGGACTGAATGAAGGGCGCCCCAGGGTAGGCTCAGCCTTCTGCTGACACTCTCTCTCCAGGGACGCCTCCTTTCTACCTCAGTCAGCTCCATCCCAAGCCTGCCCTGTGTCTGTCCTCATTTGCCTCTGGATCTGATCTCTGTCTCTGTGGCTCCATCTGTCTTTGTCTCCGCCTTGCCGTGTCTCCATTTCTCCCTCCATATCGTTCTCTCCTGTCCCTGTGTCTCTGTTGTCTCTGTCCTACTGCCCGGATCACCATCTCACTCTCAGTGCCTCTGTCTCCCCTCTCTCCCCATCAGTCTCCTTTGCAGTGTTTTCATTTCCATCTCCCTCTCTATCCCTGTCCCCCATGTGAATCTGCCTCCCGCTTTGTGCCTGCTCTGTGTCTCTGTCTCTCAGCCCCCCCACACCTTCTTGCTGCCTTCTCTGGCAAACTCACCCCCCAACCCCCCGCCTGCTCAGGCTGTGGGGCCCAGATGGTGGGACGTTCACGCTGCAGTGCCCGCAAGCACAGGGCCATGGCAGCTTCTGGGACATCTCTCCACCCTCTACCCCTGCGCCCGCTGGGCAGCAGCAGTCAATCATCTGCCCAGCCCACTAGAGACTCCCACTTGCCCCTGTGGGCCCTCAGCAACCAGGTATTGGGGCAAACTCTCCCCTAGAGCAGACACTGCTGCCACCGAGTGAGGCCTCCCACTGCCAAGGGTTTAGTGGGAGCGTGGGCTGTGTCCCCTTTTCCTTGGGAACTTGGGCAAAGAGATGTCACAGGCACCCCTGACTGATGGCTTTTATTTCCTCTTCGAAGGGGCATCCTTCCTGACATCTAACTGAAAGGCCTCTTATTGCGGCTTTATTTGCCCTGGATCTGTGTGACTCAGCTTCTTCCAGTCCAATCAAAGTCTCCACCAGCAGCAACTGGCTGGGCAGGCTGGTGGACCCCCCAGGAGGCAAAAGGAGAGCACTGAGGCAGTGCCCCATGGGGAATGGACACCTGACCACAGCTAGAGTAGGGTGGGGGAAAGCAGGTTGAGGTTCGCGTTCAGGGAGCCAGGGTAACGGGAGGTTAGGGACTACCACCACCTGGGGCCCAGAAGTAGAAAATGCTGCTCCTCCCCACCCGCCAGCCTGGCAGAGCAGAACACCTCTCCCCAGGAGGCTGGCAGAGCGGGCATGTGCACACACACCCACACCCCACGCAGCCTAGACACAACACGCCCACTGCAGTGCCACGCGCACCCACCCACTGGTGCTACAGCCGGTGTCCTGCCCCCTCTCCACCTCCTAGTTGCCAGGTGGAGGGCCACCGAGGCAAGAGCAAAGGCCACTTATGTGATGTGGTGGTGACCAGAGAGAGGGGGGTCCACCAGGCCAGACAGGGCGGTTTGGAGCAAGAGCAGAGAGGTTATGATATTGTGGGTACAGAGGTCAGCGGGGTAGAGGTAGGGAACTTCAAATCTTTTGAAAAGTGAACATCTCACTGCCCATGCCAGCACCAGCCTTGACACCCTGCATGCCTGTACCACCTTGCACAGCTCACCTGCCCCCAACCAGGCCCCCCCTTGGTGGAGATGCCCCTTCCATGGTGCACTGTACTGGTGCAGGTGGCCGCCCCACCTCTGGCCCCTGGTTCCTCTGCCCCCAATTGGGAGACACAGAGGTGTGTAGCCTCAGTTCCAAAGCAGGAAGGGTGGGTTCTGGCAGCCCCATCCTCTCCCTGCTGCCTCTAGGATGTAAGAACACCCAGGAGAGAAGAGCACAGCAGGGTCTGTGAGCTGCAGCGCCTGCCTGCTGGCCTCCCTCCTATTCCTAGCAACAGCCAAGGGGTGACTAGAAGGCCAAATGGGAGGGGGGTGATGACTTCGGGAAGGAGCCCTGTAAAGAAGGAAGCCAAACCTGGTGTGAGGCTTGTGGCGCCTGCTCTGACCCCCACCAAGGATGCAGCCCAATGTGTGTCGGGGGATCAGTGGGGTCCCCCAGGCCACCCTTTCTGTCTGACACTGTACAGCTCCAGGAGTTTGAGCAGCCTCCTCCCCCTCTGCCAAGATCCCATTGCTTACAGCCATCAGCCCCACAAAACAAGCCTGCTCCCTCTTCCACATGACAGCCCTTCAAATATTTGAAGACAGCTCGCCTGTTCCTGCTGAGCTCTTCTCCTGACTAAACATCCCAGTTCTTAGAACGGTTCCTCAAAGGCGCTGGTTAAAGCATATGATTTCAAGTCCCCTCACCACGCTGGGCACTGTCATCCCCCAGAGCCGCCCTGGATCACAGCATCGCTCCCAGACAGACACTGCAGGCCAGGCTAAGACTGTTTCCCTCCCCGACCTCACCAGGCACAGACCCCAACACTCCACTCCTCACCCTGCCTACACAGTCCCTCCAACCCCCAATATCTCCCCTCCTCGTGGCCCCTTCTCCTAAGATCCAAACTTCTTCCAGTGACACGGCTCACCCCTTGCCCACATCCTCCAAACATGCCTCTTCCAGGAAGCCTTCCCGGGTAGAACACACCTTGCCTCTGCCCTGGGCAAACTCCTTATCAGAAACTTTGTAGCATTCATTGGTATTCACCCTCCAGGGGATCCCCATGCACTGCACCATCGCCTCCTCCCTTCCACCCTGCCATGGCGGCTGCAACAGCAACAGAGAGCTGAGCAGGAGAAGGGGAAGCAGATGGCCCCAGCCCCAGGGGAGAGGTGGCTGGTGGGGGCCCTGCCAGTGCCCACACCCCTACCTGCTCGTGGTATTCGATACCCATGCTGAGAGTATTGACCAGGATAGCAATCATGATGCCCCGACCAAAGTACTTGCTGTCCACAATCTTCCGGAAGGTATCACAGATCAGCCTCCAGAAGGCCAGCACAGAGCTGGGCTCTGCGTCCTGGCTCAGGCTCCGTTGCCGCCGGCTATGGGGGTCCCGGAGGTCGCTGTGCTGGGCGTCCTGTGTGAACTCATAAACCGCCTCACTGTCTGAGTCAGGCATCTCGTGGTCAGTGAGTTCCACCTCCCCGGACCCCACCCGGGCACAATAGGGGCAGCTGTCTGGACCACAGGCTCCACTGTCTGCCTTCGAGCAAGGGCTGGAGATTTTGCAAGAGCTTTGGCAGGCACCTGGAACAAGCAAGAGAAGTAGAGTCTAAGGATCTCTCACCCAGCCACCCTGCCCCCAGCATGTGCATAACCTGAGTGAGGGAGTCGTCACAATGATGGAGGAGCTGGGCACTTGGTGGGTCAGGGGTGCTAGTGCCCTGCAGTATGGGAGACCTGAACAACAGTGTCCCAATGTCAACAGCACCTCACTGACAATCACTGGTGAGTGTCTCAGAGCTCAAACAAAGAGGTGGCCTTAATGTTCTCTGATGTCCAGGACACTCCGATGTCCCCAGGGGCCTTCAGCAAAGAGCCTAGGCCATATCTCCTTCCCAGAAGCCAGGCCTGCATCAACACTGCTCTGAGCAGTATTTTCCAAGGGATCCTTAAGACACACCCACACATGGGCGTTCACACCCCCCCACCAGACACATGCATATGCACACATGTTCCAGACACACTCATGTACAAACATGTACATATACACACTATTTGTGCACCACCATATATGCATGCACAAATAAAATGCACACTTGCACAAACATGTTCACACACACAAGGCACGTGTATGAGCCAGGAAACAGCATCACGCCTGTGTGTGCGTGCACACGCACCCACACATAGGAGACACATGCACACATATACACCAAACATGCTCAGGCACAAACACACATACACACACGAGACCCCTTCATGGACACAGACACACATACACACACCAGACATACTTATGTGCATGTGCACATGACCTATCCCAAGACAACAGTATCCATTTAAGTCTGCTTCAATCTAGAATATGAGAGCTGAAAGGAAACTTAGAGCCACCCAGGAAAAGCATGTTTGTGGAGGCACCTGGCCAAGGGCCCAGCCCCTAGTAGCAAGCAGTGACATTTTCCCCTACTGACTGTATCTGCACGCAGGAGGGCGTTAGTAAGCCCCCACTGACAATAATGATGGGCCCAGCCCTGTCTCTTACACGTGAGTGTGTGAGACAGGCCCACGTCCCGTGGCAGGGCGGCAGAAGAGCTGGCATAAGAACCTTTCACTCTGGGCTCCGTGATAGCACCTTCTGGTCCCAGCCCACGTTCCCACGTAACATTCCCACGAATATCCCGCTGCTCCCCACATGCCACATCCTTCCTGAAACACTGGCCCTGGGCTGTGGCTGCAGAGGACCTGTCTGCTAAGAAGAGCCCAACACCCCGTGTCTCACCGCCCTGTGACACTGGGTGTTGCACCCATCAGACAAGCAGCTCCCTGAGGACTTGCTGCTCCTGGCCCCAGATCTCCCTGCAAGGAGGGACTGAGACTCAGGCTTAGAGTGTGGAGCACGATGCTGGGCCTAGTCACACACCATTTCCCCTCTGAGCCTTGCAACAGGAGTACAGAGTGTGGGTGTCAGAGTTTAGCCATGACATACCATAGGGCACATCGCACAAGCCCCCCAAAGCCTCCTTTTCTTCACCTTGAAATGGGGATACTAAGAAAGCTTATCACCTAATCAGTAGAGAGGATCCAATGGGATTTTGCTGCAAAGCATGTGACAGGCACATAGCCATTAGGCAACAACCCCTGGATATTACTGCTAACAGCACAGAACAGGGCATGCGGCAGGTGCATATTACACGACAGTTATTGCTACTACAATGTAGGCTTAGGATTCTCATTTTAACAGATGAGAAAATTAGGGCTCAAAGGAGTGATGTAACTACTTGAGGGTGCCAAAGCCATGAGAGGGAAAGTGGGAATCTGAGACCTGGTCCCCTCTGGGACATCACCCAGCCCCCAGACGAGGCCACCCACAGGACCCCACCCAGAGTTCTTACCCGTGCTCTGTGTCTCTAGCAGCTTGTGCATGGAGCTGTAGGGCCCAGGTGGGATGTTGAGGCTGGTGAGGGTGGGAGGCCCAGAGCTGGGGGCCACCTCTACGAGTGCCTTCTCTTTCAGCATCTCTGGTGGAGGGCTGGTGTGCACGGTGGGGTACACCTTCCCACTGCCCACAGTTCTGCCTGATGCCTCAGATGGGGACCTGGGAGGTGGGGCCTGGCGGCGGACTGGCTCCAAGTGGCAGTCGGCATGATAGAAGCTGTGCACAGACTCCGCACCAGCTGCGGGGCCCCCAGAGAGGGCGGGTGTCGAGGGGGGTGGTGGCAGCATGAGTCGGCGGGACCCATTGGCATCCCTATCCTGGATCTCTGGGCTGGCCCGGGGGGCTCTGAGCGTCCCATTGCCCAGGTGGTAATGGTGGTGGTGGTGGTGGTGGTGATGGTGCACCAGGTGGTGGACGGACAGGCGACGGTGGGAGCGAGAGCAGGTACTGCTGGGCTGGGGCTCCTGGCCCCCGACGGGAGCTGGGCTGCTCAGGAGCCCAGCCCGCACGCCTGCTGCCCGGGAGACCTGGGCCAGCCTGCGGGCTGCCTTACGGAGGATGTATACCAGGTACTTGAGCAGCTCTTCATAGCAGCTGCCCGGCTCCGAGAAGCTGGCCAGGGTGCTGGCATTGGACAGGAACCGCACGCGCTGCTCCCGCATCAACTGGCTTTCCCGCTGCTTGGTTTCTGAGAACTGCGTGGCAATCACCACCAGGCACAGGTTGATCATGAAGAAGGAGCCCACCTGTAAGGGTGGGGACAGGAAGAGGAGATGACCTGAAGAAAAGCGAATCACAATGCCAGCCGCCACATACAGAGAACTTCCTACACACGAGCGCCAGGCTCAATTATTTTCCAAGCATTATCTCATTTTATTCTTATGACAATCTCAGGAGGTGATGCTGTTGCAATCTGCATATGACAGATGAGGACGAAGGCTGAGAGAGGTAAGGCATTTGCCCAAGATCAAGATCATTCAGCTGATGCAGAGTAAGGCTAAGACTTGAACCAAGCTCTCCAAGGTGTCAGTATTGGTTGTGGTATTTTCCTGCAAGGTTCTAGCCCAAATTCCCTGCCCCCAAACATACCCTCTAACTCCTCTAAGCACCCATCCCCAATTTCCATTAGGAGTAGAGAATGCTGTGGAAATGAATGCATTAGGGATGTGGGGTTTTCCAGTTGGACAGAGCCTTTGAGATCTTGGCAAAACACTGTTCACAAGACCCCTGTTTCTAGTCTCAATTGTAGCTGCATGACCTTGGGAAAGACCCCTATCCATGGGACCTTGGTATCTTTATGTGAAATAGGGACCATGGGTCTTGCCTGTATCCCTTTTCTCTGTGCTACCCCTCCCCCAGCTGAGAGACGGGCTGAACTCTGGACCCTACAGACTAGCTAAATCACCACTCTGACTTGCTCACACTCCCCCCACCTCCCCACCGCATCTCCATGCCTCAGTTTCCCCAAGACGACTCTGGGAGGACTATTGCTTGGACAACAATCCCCAAACGCAGGAAATGAATATTTATGGTGACAAAGCAGATTTTCTTTTCTAGATCGTGTCCTAGTAATTATGATAATTAGCTTCACTAGTGTGATTCCAGAGAGCTGTTTGAAAAGATTTTTCGGGGGGTGTGTGGGAGGGTGGAAACTAGGCCCCTACCTCCCTGCTTGCTTCCTCCTCCCTCCCCCAAGCCTGGAGGTGGGGGGAAAGGATGGAGAGAAGACCCCAATTCCTGAATCAGGGCCTCAGCCCCTGAGGCGGTAGTCAAGGATGGGAACAGGCCTCCAGCTAGGCTTCGCCCCAAACCTGCCCACTCTTCCGCACCAGAGAAGTTAGGGAGGCAAGAGGGGGTAGCCTGGGGGACTTGCTCTTTCTCAGGGCCTGCCCTCTGCTTCTTACTCACCAAGGGCTGCCTCATTCTGTTTCCACCTTCCTCTGGAGCTTGTCCTAGGTCCTAAGTAGATCTTAATCTTCTTCTTCTTCTTCTTTTTTTTTGTGCCTCACGCCCACAACTCCCCACCTTAATCTGCTTCTGCAACTCTTTCTCTCAATATCTGTCCCTGTGTCTGGCTCTATCATTGGCCTCTTGGTGGCAAGGAATAAGGCTGAACTTGGAGTTGGTGGCCCGGGGCTGAATTCTCAGCTCCAGGATCTTACTTTTCTATGTGATCTGGGGCTCTGCGTTCCTATTTGGGAGATGGGGGCCACAACCCCTGCACAGGCCATCTCATAGGGAACTGCAAGGATTAAGCAGGCAGCAGATGTTACGGGACACATCAGCAGTGATGCCCCACCCAGTGAGATTAACCCACAGCATAGGCAAAGCACATGGTGGGGTCAGATAAACCAGGAAACCTGATGCATCTGTAAAATGGAGTCGGTATAGGATGGCAGCAGGGACTGAAGGCAGCAGCCCATAGAAAGGGCTTAGAGCAGAGCTGGCACATAGTAAGTGCTCAATAAATATTAGCAGTAAGTGGTAGCAGTGAAGTTATTAACAATGAATGGTAGTGATTAGGACTATTAAATATTGCTGCTTTTGCCTCTGTTTCCTGCCTTCATAGAGTCTTAGGATTTCTGAGCTGGAAGGAACAAGAGATCACACTGTGTTTCTCAACACTGATGGGAACTTTGGGTAGAATAATGCTTTGTTTGCAAACATTTCAGGGTATTTAGCATCTCTTCCCTCCTGCCACCACAAAATGCCAATAGCGTTCCCCTCACCCTTGTAAAACAAAGAACTCTGTGAACATACTAAACACCATTGGATCGTACACTTCAAAAGGGTGAATTGTATGATATGTGGATTATATCTCAATAAAGCTGTTTTCTAAGAAACCAGAACCACCCTTTCCTATTTCCAAATGTCCCCTTAGGGAAGGCAATATCACCCTGGCTTAAGAACCATCTCTTTTACTGATGAAGACATAGAGGCCCAGGGTGGGACAGAGGACCTCAAAGAGAAGGACTTGCCCAAGATCATAATAGCAGTTAGTGAGAGAGTCAGGCCTTGACCTTGAATTTCCTCCTGACTTCTCATCTGATGCCCTCCTTATGAAGCCTTGTCCTGAGAGCTAAGAACTTCAGACTGAGCAGTATTTCTCCTCTCTGGACTGGCCCACCAGTGTCCCCAGGATCCTGCATTCCCACGGGGGCCTGAGGAGTCACTCACGATGATGAGGAGGATGAAGTAGATGAAGTTGTAGAAGGAATGAGCATCCATCACAAAGTACATGATGTCGACCCAGCCCTCCAGCGTGATGACCTAGGGAGGGACAGAGGGGCAGGCTGACTCTGGGCCCACAAGATCCTCCTCCAGTCTCCTCCAGAGGCCCTGACGCCCACACCAACCCTGAGAAGTGACCACTGCAAACCCAGACTGTGTCCCAAGGCTGGCCTTCTGGGGAATCTCCTAGGGCCCAGGCTGCCCCACCTGAAAGATGGCGATCCAGGCATAGCCAATGTTGTCGAAGTTGATGGCACCCTTGAAGGGGTTGTGCTCCCCAGCAGAGCAGTTGGTGTAGTATTGGTTCCAGTTGACGCAGGTGGTGTTGCTGGAGCTGTTGTAGGACTCGTAGTCCAGACCGCAGGGCGGGCCACCACCGCCCTCCCCGCGCAGTGTGGGGACGCTCCTGCAGGACCGCATGCCGTTCTCGCGCGGCTGGGAGCAGATGAAGGGGCTCTCGTCCTCATTCTCTGTCTGGTAGTAGCGCTCCAGGTCCACACTCAGGGGGCTGTAGGATGGGGAGCCGGGCAGGGATGAGGCTGGAGAGCAGGGTTTTCCAGGGAGAGGGCCAAGGAAGGGTGAGCTGCCATGAGTGCAACAAGGTGCACAGAGTGAGCCAGCAGGACAGCGAGTAGGGAAGGGACAGGGCTTTGTGGGCACCGAGAGAGGGCTGAGCAGGGAATTTCAAGAGTTGGGATGTCAGAAGGCCACCTCCTGGAACAGTAGTTTTCAAACTTTGCTGCATGAGAGGATCACTAGAGGAGCTTTAAAAAAATGCCAGCATCCATTCTGAACCCTCCCCCCCAGACCCTCTGGAGGTGCCCCCCCGCCCCGGCATTGGTTAATTCTGAAAACTCCTCGGGTGATTCCAATGTGTAACCAAGTTGTAGAACCAGATATGTCTCAGATCTGAGAACAGATGACTCCGTAGCAACAGGAAGAAGGAACTAAGGGAAGTCCCAAGCCCACGACCACTCCCAGGCCCTCCCCCCTGCCTGACCACCACTCACAGGCTGAAATTCTCAGGTAGGAAGCATCGGTTGCGGAGAAGCCCTGCCCACAGCTGGACGCCAACGATGCCGAAGATAAAGAAGACGAAGAAGCAGAGCAGCAGTACGTTACCCAGCATGGGCAGTGTGTCCAGCAGCAACGTGACGAGAATGCGCATGCCTGTGGGGGCAGAGGCCAGGCTGGGGCGGCCAGGCTGGCGCCCTCCCAGAGGGACCCACCAGGGATGCTGATGGTCCAGCTCAAGGTGGAGGAGACACCAACAGACAGGTCTCGCTTCCTAGGCAGCCCCTAGACCCCTCACCCTACCCACCATTCCTCGGGGTTTATCCACACACCACAAGCAAGGAGGTAGAATAATGTGGCCAGTGTTACAGAGCTGCTAAATGTAGGTGCCAGGACTTAAACCCAGGGTTTGTGCTTCCCAAGCCCATTCCCAACACACACACACACAAACACACACACTGCCCTCCCACTTCCTTCTCCCACCAGTCACCTGACCGTTGTAAATTATCACCACTGGGGTGATTAAGGAAACTGAGGCAGAGAACTTTAAGAAGTATGTTAGCAGGCAGGAATCTCACTTTGAGAACCAGCTCCTCAGCAGTGGCCAGGGTACCCTGTGCTCTCCCATGGTTCTGAGACAGACCCCCAGCCCTGAGTCTGTTCCCTGCTGAGTCCAGATCCGCAGATCAGGACCTGAAGGGGCACTATTCTGTTTTCTCAGAAGTCCATCAATTAACAGCCCCCTCCATGGGGAAAGACACTGGAACGCCCTCCTCCCAAAGAGCCCTGTTAGGGATACTTCCTTCTCTCCATATTCCTGGCCTAGAACTCAACCAGCCCAAAGGGTTTGAACCCATCTCCTGCCCACCATGCCCAGTATCAAGCAGACAGATCTCTAGTGGCTCCTTTCACACACACCCCCCTCAAGTGCCATCTATGGCCCCTTGCCCCCTCCAGGGCAAAAGCTTCTAAGCAGCAGTTAATAAACCCTCTTGGTGACTGCAGCAAGCACCCAGACTTCTCAGGCAGTCTTCTTCCTAGTCCTCCCACCCCATCCCCCTTCAGCTCCTCTGTGCTCCAACTGAGATCAATTCCTCAGGGTTTGCATTAAGAGAATTACACCGGTGGTTAGACAGAGGCCTATAAATCTGCCAGCCATCACCTGGGGCGGAAGAGGAGGCAAGGCACGCCCCTATTCTGGAGCTCCTGTTAACACCAACACACCCCAGCCCCCAGAGAACACACTCTTCAGCACTGCCTTCCCAGAGGCAGCCACATCTCCCTCTCCCTCTCTCTCTCTCACACACACAACAAAGGGGGCTACATCGGCACAGAAGCAGACACAGAGACCCAGAAACCTGTGTCCCCCCCAGCCCCCGCTCCCAGAACGGCAGAGGGACCATCTGCAGCTTGTGTAGGTCGGGGAGTTGCAAAGGGGGGCCTGAGCAAAGTGGGGGGGGCAGGATGTAGGGGGAGCTAGAGCTGCCAAAGCTTCCCTGGCTCCAAAAACCAATGCGGTTTAATTTAGATAATGGTCCCAGCAGTCGCTGCAACGGGTTGGAAGGGGGTGGGAGGGAGGAAGGGAATAGAGCCTGGAGGGTGTGGCGTGGAGTGGCCTTCTCTTGAGAGAAGTGGAGCTCAGCGTGGCCAATGTGGTCTCACCAGTGAGAACCAGACTGTGTAAGAGGCTGTTCTGGTGAGAACAGGCCATTCACACCTTGCATCTGACCTGGCCTGCGTGTCTCTCCACCCACCCCCGGTGCCCCTACTACTCTGGACAGAGTGGTCATCTAGCTAAAAGAGGACAGGATCATCTGAGATGTTTCTGAGACTCTGACCCAAAGCCAGACTCAAATGGAGCCAAGGGGCTTCCCAGGTGACTCTCACAGTGCCACAGCCAGGGGCTTCATTTGGTTCCAGCAACTCTAGCTTCCAGATGAGCCTATGAGTGGTTAGGTGGGGACACAGTGGAGGTGGTGGTCTGAGATTTCCGCCTTTCCTTTTGAGGCTCTCTGTCTAGGGGCTGAGGGCCAAGGGGTCACTCACTAGGCACCCGGTTAATGGCCCTGAGCGGTCGCAGCACGCGGACTGTCCTGACAGCTGAGAAACTGACGTTCTGCAAGTCCAGCGAATACTCCAGCATCCTGTGGGAGGGGCCCAGAGGGAGGCCCTTTGAGTCAAGGCCACCATGGGGTCAAAAGAGGTCAAGGAGGAATCCCACTGTGGGGCAGCAAGATGACCTCTGGCTGCTCCTCCACCAAGGCACCCTGAAGAGCTGGCTCCCTGTCTGGGGGTCAGGGCCATCCCAAGCCAAGGACATACTCTGCATCAGATAAGGAGGCAGAAATGGGAGGAGGGCATGGAATTCAGAGAAGTGCAGGTCAGACAGACTCAAACTTTTAGTGAACAGTCAGGGAGAAAGCAGAGCTACAACTGGGCTGAGGCAGGGGCAGGAGGCCTGGAACCCTGGGCCTATGAAAGGGGCTGATCTGATCCTTTGCTCTCCTTACCCCTCCCAGGCCCTCACCCAGCGATAACGATGAAAAAGTCAAGTCGATTCCAAGTGTCTCCCAGGTAACACTTTTTCCCGAAGATGCCCAAGGCCACCATCTTCACCACCATCTCCACAGCGAAGAAGGCAAAGATGAAGTCATCAAAGGCCTGGTGTGGGAACAAGAGGCTGCTGAAACTGAGAAGGGGGTAGCGGAACACCCTCCACCCTCACCCCAGCCCCTGCCAGTTGAGGCAGGGCCTCTTTCAGAGAAGGAGTCAGGTATGTTAAGATTAGAAGCTGTGTACCCCCCGATACACACGACACACTCACCTGCAGGATCCTGCAGCGCTGGGAGTCACAGGCAATGTCCTCACATGGCCGGAACATCCCCAGGGTCACACAGTTGAGAAGGATGACCAACATGCTGATGCGCTCAAACCAGGTATTGGGCCGTCAAGGAAACAGCTGGCCAGGGCTAGAGCTGGAGCTGGCCCCCACACCCCACCCTGACACCTCCTGCTTGCTGGTCTCCCCATCCATCCAAGAGCACCCAGGCATCATAGGGGGCAGGAGAGCCTGGACCTACAGTCAGACCAGGCCCTAGGCCCAGGCCTAGGCCCACCATGGTCATCTCACCTTTCTGTAAAAGTAGAAAAAGCCACAAATAACCTGACTATTTGCACAAGGCATTCAGGGAATAGAATCGATTGTGCTTGTGGAAATGCCAGACACCATGAGTTTGCTGCTGAATCTGAATCCTATTCTCCCTACCTCACAGGGTAGATGTGAGAAGCAAATGAGATAATGTATGTGAATGTGTTACACAAACCTCAAGTCGGATTATGCCTGCCTTACAGTTTACCAAGCACTTTCACACAATGCCACAGTTGATGCTCACCACAGCCCTGTGAAGTATCCAAGGTAGATCATTTTATTTCCCAGAACCCAAGGAAACTGAGGTCCAGAGAGCTGAAATCACATGCTGAAGGTCACCAGACAGGCTAGGACGAGACTGAGGTTCCCAAGCTCCTGATCTATGATGCTTTCCTCTGCATACCATAGCTGCTCAGGCAGGCAGGAAGGGGCTGCTATGACCGCCCCAGCACTAGGTGGACAGACAAAGGTCTGTCCACAGACCACAGCTGTTGTTCCCTTGCCACAGAACTGGAGCCCAAGGCCAGCCTTCTTCCACTGCCAGCCTCCTGACCTCTCAAAGCCCTCAAACAGCCACTAGACACACTCACAAATTTAAATACCAAGGACATGCTACAAGTTAGGCCCTGTGCTAGGCATAGCCCCCAGGCCGTGCAGAGTAGATGATACCCTGAACGCACAAGCCATGCTGCCATCACACCTTCTGGTGGCTTCCAGCCCAGACCAGCCAAAACAGTAAGGGGGAGAAGGGTACTTGCTAAACCCTGATTCCTTCCACATAATAGATTGTACTGAGTGACTCACTTCCAGCCCATCAGGAGGACAATGTGTAAAATAACCTCTGGACCTTAGAAGGTTCCAGACACTAGACTCACAGACAAACGAGTAAACAAGCAGAGGGGAATGGGGAAAGGATACCACCTAGGGAATGACAGCCCCTGGCATGACCCACCAACCTAGTCTCACTGGTGCCCATAACACATGGCATCTTCCTGTCTTAATCCTACTTCTGGAATGAGAAGGCTTTGGCCATGTGTGAAGAGACCACTAGGACTATCCAGGGACCCCATGACCTTCCTCCCAGCTTGTCCCAGTCACAACTCATCTCTATCCTGACTCCTAGGCTACACTCCCTCCCCAAAAGTCCATGAATCCCCCAGACTCCTCCAGGCCCCTCGCATCTCCCCTGCCACCCCTGCTATCCAGTCCCTTCTCCTTTGGACTCACACCCTGCCCACACGTGCCCTTGGCACCCTGGAAGTCCTAAAGCACCACAGTTTCCCTTATAAGAATAAGAATTTTAAAAGAAGTCTAGATTTGGGGGCAGAGGGTAGATAGGAAGGAAAGAAATAAAGAGTGCTCTGTTTCCATGGAACTGTTTTTCTGAGTGGAGACAGAACCCAGTAGCTCTCTCCCCAGAATGGGGGTCAGCCAGGGGTCACCCTGGAAAAAGGGGGACAAGGAGGAAACCATGATTTGGGAAGGGAATACAATTACCCTCGAGAATTGGTCTGCTTTGCCTAAGCTAGCCCTCTCCTCTCCTTGGCAGGGGAAGGGGGGCTGGAAGGATCCCATGTGACCAAATGTCTCTACATGAGGGAGGGTAGGTAGTCTTCAAAGGACAAGGGACTCCTGGTACATCTGTTTGGACCCCTCTAATGGCATGATTCCACCATGGAGTCATCTATGCACTTGTCTCATCTCCCTTACAGAGCTGTGGGCTCCTGGTAGGCAGGGGCACTCGGGTACATCTTTATATCCTGCACAGACTTTAGAGTAGTGCCTGGTATGTAGCAGATGATCAATACAGGGGAAGAGTGAATGAATCAATCTATCAATCTCCCTGCCTAGAAGCCAGATGTGTCTCCCCATTCATCTTTTCCCGCCTTATTTCCCTTGATGGAGATGAACTAATTATAACCATGGGTGGGGGCAGAAGCGATCCCACAGAGGAGCTGCCTTTCTTCTGTCCTCCCCTCCACAGCCTCAGACTGGGGCCTCTTATAGCCAGAGTCTGCCTCCAAATGGCCCCACACCGAGCTTTTAGCCATGGCAGCGCCTTGGCATTCCAGCCTCCTTCCAAGTACATGCTGGCTGCTCTCTATCGCTCCCCTCTCACTACAGGTGAGCACAGTGGACAGGGAAGAGACCAAGACACAAGAAAATGTGGGACAATCTGAGGAATAATCAGTGTGTGGGGGGGAGGCCTTTCACCCTTCTCAGGGTGGGGCTCATTTCCTTGGGAACATGGCAGTATGTCACTGTGTGATGTTCTTCTGTTGCCATAACAACAGGAGGATGTGTCACCAGGTGGTGTGGATTTGTTGCCATGGTAATTAAAAAGACCCCTTCACATATGATCTCCCCTCACTCAGTCTGCTGTCTCATCCTCATGCAGGGAAGGGGACTCAGGAAGACCCACAGGTTATCAGGTTGAGGGAACCATGTGACAGATCCCCATGGTAACCAAGGGAACGGGGGACACTGGTTGCCATAGTGACTATGAGAGACCTGTGCAGTCACATGTCTACTGTTGCTATGGTGACTGTCCGGGCTGGAGTGGATCCCAAAGGGGGGTAGGAGAGGGGAGGATCTTTCTTCTCCCCACAAACCACCATCAAAAGCAGAGAGAAAGGAAATGGCAGAAAGAGGAACCCTACTTCCATCCCTCCTCTTTTTCTCCCTCCTGGGAGAGAGAACTAGAGCATGTTATCTTCACAAATGAGTCCTCTCTGTGGAGGTTTTATCTAGATAGAGCCCCTGCCTAGCCTGGCAGCTGTAACAGTGAGGGGAGCAGGGAGAGGAGGGAAGTGGGCTGGGGTACCTCCAGGGGCACAGGGGCTCCAGGCATGAACCGAGAAGGGAAGCAGGCCCTCTCGCAGCCCCATTCCCTCCTAGGAATCTGGAAATCTGAGACTAAGGAACATTGAGGAGGAAATGGGCTTGGACCCAGGAGTCCTGGCCTTCTAGTAAGAGTTGGGGAGTTGGGGAGGTGGGGTGATGGCAGACCCTTGCCTCACCCATCCCACAAAGAGGCTGCTGTCTATTGCATCCAGCAATCTCTTAGGGGCTCAGTCTCGAGGTTCGTGTTGGGGGGGCTAGACAGGGGATTCCCCCAGCAGAGCCCCTATTTCTACAAGCCTGTTTCCTGTGCCCCCCCTAACTTGAGTGTGTGGGTGTGTGGAGAGAGAGGTTTTCAACTAAACTGAAAACTGAAGCCCACAGAAAGGCAGTGGGCCCCACCCAGACACAGAGACATGAGACACAGAGACACAAGAGAGACGGCCCGCTGGAATCTTTGGGAGGGGAAATAGGCCAGAAATCTGATTCAAATGTCTGTGACTCTGTGTGTGTGTGTGTGTGTGTGTGTGTGTATGCGCGCGCATGTCTGCGCGTGTGAGCAGTTGTGTCTGTCGCCATCCTGGCTGAGGAAGGCAGGGCGGGGTGAGAGCTGGGCGGGAGCAGGCAAAGGGTGTGGGGGGGGCTGTGTGGTGGGGGTAATCCCAGGAATGGCTCCAACTGGCACCATGGGTGACAAGGAGTCCCCCAGCAGACCGGTGGAGTGCAGCGGACTGGAAGGAGTGTATGCGTGACACAGAAGGAAGGTGGGCCCAGGGCATAAAGAGTGTCAAAAGTGTGAGCTGCCCCCAATCCCATCCAATTCCCCAGCCCCAGCCCTTCACCCCAGAATCCCCTCTGGGGGGTTAGAAATTGGGGGTAGAGAATTGATGAGGAGACAGGAACAACATTTCCTGAGGACAGCTATGGAGAATTCTACCTAGGCAGACTTGCCCCACTAGGACAGTGGCAAGGAAGGCCCCAGAAATTCCTGGTGCCCCCTCCCCTCTAGAGGCATACACTCAGACACACAGAGTGATGAACAGTCACATACTCACTCACACCCGCTTCTGGAAGCTATTAGGGCTCCTGCCGGTCAGGCCTCCCCCTTCTCCCCCACTCCTGGCAGGCTCCCCTCTCCCCCTCTGGCCCCCCTTCCACTCCCCCTCTCTCGGCATCCCAAATGCCAGCCTGTGATTTCCAAATGAGAAAAAGCTGTGCTGGGCTCTGAGCTTGGAGAAACTCCTACACAAACTTCCAGATGTGACACAACAGCCAGAGAGGGGATACTCAGGATCTCCTTCCGGAGGGAAACACACGCCCTCACACCAAGAAGCACACGCTGGGGAAGCTGACACCCTTTGCTGTAACCCGGGGCGGGGGGGGGGGGGGCCTCTGAGGTGACTGTCTGCCAATACCCCGCTATCCCCAACACGGACACAAGCACTGTGCACTTTCTGCCTTTTACTGCCTCCCCAGCATGCACACACACACACCCCATTTCCTACCTGGGTCTAGATCTCCTCTCTAGGAAACCTGGTCTCTTAAAGAGGCTGAGACAAAAGGGGGCCAAGAAGAAGGATGTGCCAAGAAAAGCCAAACTAGCTTCAGTCCGTGGTGGAGGGAGGGGGGATGAGAAGTGTCCTTATGTCCCTCCAACTCAGAGGTGCAGAGGGACCCTCACAGAACCAAAGCGGTTTTCAGAGACCCCAAAAAGAGAGAAAAGGAAAGCAGAAGACCCTCTGGCAGCAAAAACACAGGTTGCCCTTGGCACTTGGGTAGGATGGAAATGGTGGGGGGGGGCACAGTTCAGGCAGCCCCCTTGCCAAGTAATTGTTCTTATCCCATTCCTAGCCAACCCAGGCTTAGCTGCTTCTCCAGACTTAGTGATGAGGATGTCCCCCACCCCAGACTCCCACGCCCCCGAGATAAGCCTGCTCCCATTCCCAGGATGAGCACTGGGCTCTCACTTCTCTTCCATCATCCGAATTCTCACCACCTGTCTTCTTCCAAAGACTCAAGGAAGGAGTCTGCCTCCAAACCCTCACCTAGTACCTGGAGATAGGGCAGGTGGGAAGAGATGCTAGCAAAAAATCTATGGGGGGGGTGCAAAGTGATCTATCTCTCTTGGGCTCTCAGAAGGAGGACATAGATGCTGGCGCTTTTCACTATTCATAGAAGGGGGGATGGTTAGGGGCAGAGAGATGCTCAGAGCCCATCCTTCTCAACATTATTTCATCCTCCATCTCCATCTCTGCCATGGAGAAAGGGGCCTGGGAGTAGGGGATTACAGCTCAGACTATTTAGAGGACCACAGATCTCTGAAGCCCCTACTTCTTTTTTTCTGTAGCTTAGACAGAAATGAAGAAGGGGCAGGGAATGGGGAGAGAGTGTGATGAGGGGAGCTTCCCAAAGACCACAGGATATAGAAGATGGGGGTGGGGGGAGCCCAAGCTCATCCCTGCTTTGCGCACTAGAGGCAGCAGAGCTGCAGAGAGTGAGGGCGGCACCAAGCTTCCTACCCCCTCTTCCCAAGACAGAGTCCCGGTGGGGCTCTCAGGGGCTAAAGGGAAACCTGGGGCCTCCCACCCTAGATCCCAAAGAACCTCTGAGCTGGAAAGGAGCCAGGAGAAGCTGTCAAGACCTGAGGTGGCAGTGCAACCTCACCCCACCTTTCCTTCCCTTGGTGGCAGGACTCACCAGGGAACCCAGGAGCCAGGCATTAGTCAAGCAGTGCTTTGTGCTTGGGGTTTCAGAGGCTGGGGTCTCCCTTGCTACTCCAGACCGGGCAGAGGGTAGGGGGCAGTGCTAAATCCATCTCCCTGGAATGTGGGGCTTGCATTTCCCAAACCCATCTGTGGAGTAGACGCTGGGGTAGTGGACCCAAGTCTTCCTTTAGTGAACACACTCACAATCTTACTGTTTCCCCAGTACTTTTGCAGGACTGCAGTCCCCCGTAACTGCTGTGCTATCAGCTGGAGCACTCTTTATTTGTGAAACGCGAGGAGTAATCTGGACCAGCTAAATCCCATCCCCCACTTGCTAAGGCTCTTGCCACAGTCTTTCCCTCCACAAGAAAAAATCCAGCACATAACTCCCAACCCAACCTTAAGCACCCTTCATGGAATAAAGAATTGGAGTGGAAGGAGGCACTCCCGACATTGGGCTCCAGCTGAAAGGGGCTCCACTCCAGCTCCAGGCAGACGGCCCCCTCCACCACATCTTGTTCTCATTCTGCGCCCCTGACATCAGCCGCCGCCGGAATCTCCTTGTTGTGCCTCCAACCCACGAGGTGGGGGGATAGGACCTGGTCCCCGCCCCCCAACATCTCCCTCTGGGTCAGTAAAAACCTCAGCCTCAAGGACCAGGTAGGGGGATCGAACCCTAGAATACGCCGCAAACTTTGGGGCGGGGGCAGGAGGGAAACCCAGGAGATTGCGGTTCCCCCTCCTCCGTCCCCGCAGCTTCCTCCCTACCCCACCCCCCAAACTCGGAAACCAAACCCAGCTCGCTAACCGGCGGCGGGCGGAGTAGAGCTCCCAGGCTCCTGAAGCTTCCCACATCTGGAGGATGACGACCCTTCCCTGCCCACATCTGGAGAGCATCCAGCTACGGACCATCGAGGCACATCTCTCTTCCTGGCTTGGACCCCAGTCCCCCAAGAAGGACCGAGGTGTGTGTACTGAGGTGGGGCTCGCCTGGGGGGTTTCGACTAGACCTGCCAGCTTCCCCGCTCCCACTCTGACGCCTCCTCTCTTCCCTAGCAGTCCCCCTCTCATCTGCCCACCCTCCATGCTCTGTTCTCCGACTCACCTGGCTTTCTGTCCCCTTCGGCGGCGGCTCGGCCCGCCCCGCTTCCGACCCCCGAGGCTGGCCGTCGTGCCCCGAAGGATATGGGTTACAGACCGTGCGGAGACACCAGCTCCGCGGGCGGCTGTCCTGGCTCAAGTAGAAAAAAACCACCGGGGCCAGCGCCGGGTAAGGCAGTCCCTCCGCCTCGGAGTCCGCACTGCCTGGGTCCTTTTCTGTGGACCCTGGCCCCGGCCGGCCTCCGGCCCCCGACAGGTCGTTGAGCCGCATGAAGCTCCGGGGCTGTCCCGACTCCTCGGCGCCCGCTCCATCCTCCTCCTCGTCCATCCTCTGGCCAGCCGGGGCTCCGGGCAGTCCAGAGAGGGGCAAGCGGCGCCCCTCAGAGGAGGTGTCCTCACGCAACTGGGGGGCCCCGGCGGGGGCACATCTGGGGGGCTTTAGGGCGCAAGCTGAGCCCCCGGGAGGGCCAGTTCAGCCCAGTTCCCCCTGCCCGCAGGGGCATGCTGCCCGCAGGGCACCGGGTCGCAGGGAAGCTCCGCCGGGAGCGAGTCCCGCTTCCCCTGGGTCTCCGGGGCTCCCCGGGCCAGCCGGCCGGCTCCGGGTCACTTTGTTCCGGCTTCTTCGCTTCGCGCCCAGGCTCCGGTTGCCCGATTCGGCGCTACCTTCGGCCGAGCAGCCCCGAGAGGGGGAGAGAGAAGGGGAGCACCGGCGGAGGGCGGGGGGGGTCCGAGGAGGGCGCCCCCACTTCCCGCGGCGCAGCTGGAGCAGGATCTAAGGGGTCAGCATCGTCCCGGCTCCGCGCCAGCAGCTGCGGGGGGAGGGGAGGAGGGATCTCTTTGGGGGTGGGTTTGGAGGGGGTAGGGGGCGGCTCCTTCCTCCGCCTCACGGCGGGCTTACGGTCCAGGAGGGGCGGGGAGACGATGGGGGGCAGTCCCGGGCGGGGGTGGAGGCGGAGATGCCGCCGCCGCAGCCGCCGCGGTGGCAGCCGCTGCCGTAGCTGTCGCCGGCGCCACTGCCTCCTCCTCCGGCCGAGACGCGGAGCTAGCAAGCGAAAGCGGCGGCTAGGCGCCCGGCGCACACCACAGCTGGATCCCTCACTCCAACTTCAAGCCTCGGCCCCGCCTCTCCCCTGCCAGCCTCACAGCCAATCACCGCCCGCCATCGGCCCCAAGCCGTGTGCCCATTGGCCAGCCGCCGTGGCAGTGCGGGCGGGAGGGCCGGGAGAGAACCACAGCTGGAATCCGGTTCCCACCCCAAAACCCAAGACCGCCTCTCTCCCCTCCCCTTGCTCCTGGGTCCGCTCCCGAAGGCTAGAGCCAATCAGACCGCTACCCAGACCGAACCCACTTTCCTATTGGTCTCTGGGGTCTTTGGGACTCCCCTGGAGTGAGCCAAGGTGAATCAGTATTTGGCTTGGGGTGCAGGGGTAGCGCTGCAGACCCCGGGCATCCTTTGTCCACGACCCCAGAATTGGACAGCAGCCGGAGGGCGGAGCTCAGCTCTGGGCGGGCCAGGAGAAGGGAGGCAGGCGGCATGGGGATGAGGGTGTGCCAGTCCCAGAAGGAAATCTTGGGTCTCCACCTGGTTAATGGCCCACCCTGTCGTTGAGCTTGATAAAGGGACTAGGGAAGGGAAGCAACGGAGTTGTGGGTCCCAGGGGTGGGGCTTCGGGCTGGAGGGGGCCGGTCTTGGGGGAAGCAGGCAGAGCCAGGGAAAGGCAGGGGTAGGCACGGTCTGGGCGTGGCTTCCACCAACCTCTTGGGTTTATTGGTGGCGCTCCAAAGTCCACTTCTGACACTTTGATCCAGACCTGCTAACCCTAACTTGCTGGCCTGACCTCACGTAGATACTCCTGAGCTTCATCCCGTGCCCCTAGGGATCCTGTGAAGGGCGTAGACTCTGCGAGGGGGCTACGTTCTTGAACACGTGGACCCAGGCAGATAGCGCCAGACCGCAGAGCCCGGATTCCCCAGAAACAGAGCGAGGACTCCTGAAAAGGGAACCGCTAGGACCTTGAGTGTGGGGGAGGGGATGAAAGCACAAACCTGGGCTTTACCAACTCTTAACCTTCATAGTCTCCACCCGCTGCCTCAGTTTCCCCTTCTTGAATTACAATATGACTTAGGGGGAGGCTGTCTGCGTGGCAGGAACTTCGCGGAGCTGCTCCCTTCTCTCACCTCCACCCTACCGGCTGCGGGTCCCCGTAGGTCTGTGCTTTCCACGCGCGCACACGCACGCGCAGACCCCGGCCCTCGCCCCGCCTACCTCTGCGAGTTCTGGGGTTCAGACAGCTCTAGTTCCTTCCCGCCGCTGGGGCACTCCAAAAAGGTGTGTGTGAAGCGCACGGCTGCAAGAGTGCTGGGCGCAAAGGGTGCGGGGGAGACATCGAAGATTAGACATCGGTAAGCACTTCCCCAACGTGTGCGAGAGGTAGACACAGCGGTACCAAGCAGGTCGGTCAGTTCCCTCTCTCGGAGCGCTAAGGGCGCTGCGGAGAATCCGAAGGATGGACCAGATGACCTCTGTATCCCTCTCCCCCGACTCTCTGGCGTTCTTCACTCTCCACGCAGCCCCGGCGCACCGCCGTGGCGGAGGTAAGGGGCATCTCAGCTCCGGCCCGGCCAGCTGCGGGGCAGGGGGGTGGAGGCAGAGGGGCTGCTGCGCCGGTCGCCTTCCTTGTTGCCCTTTCGTCAAATCCCCGCATGGAGTTGTGCAAATGAGGCCGGGCTCATCTGCATTTCATGCTAATGAGAAGATTTCCCTAAGTGCCTTTTTTTCCTGGCGGGAGTCTCTGCTCTCATTCCTAGTGTGCCGCGCCAGAGTCTTGAACTCTGGGCAGTCTTTTGGGAGAGGGGGGCTATTTATGGTTGCACCGCGTGCGTGTCTGACGCCGTCTTCCCTCCTGCGGGTCCGCAGTCGGCAGGGTCGCTTGCTCCTTCTGCCGGGGTAGAGCCTCGGGGCAAGCTCAGAGAGGGAGGGATTCTCATCACCCAATCTTTACAGAGACAGGAATTGAGGCCAGAGAGCCTTGCCCAGACCCATGGTCAGGTTCCCTGGTGGTCAGCAAACCCCACATCTCATCCTTCATCCAGGCCATCCCTGGTCTCTGGGCTGACCTCTGTTCTAGAACATACCCAGAAAGGAGGGCAGGCACAAACGGATGCGGATAAATTGAGATCCACATCTATTTCCCTGGGTTTGGGGCCTGGAGAAGACGTGCCACCCAAGACATCCTCATCCCGGTACTGGGGCACCAAAGGATTGTGGTCCAGTCAAAGATGCTCCTCCTTAGCCTAAGTGGGGGAGGGGTGGGGAGGGAGGACCCACTAACTTCAGCCTTCCAAGCCTCAGCCCTTCTGACATCACCTCCTCAGAGTGGCCTTCTTTCCAGCAAGGATTTCAATGCCTCTGTAGCGCCAAGGTGCTGAGCATACAGTATGAGCCAGACTAAGTCTGGAACCTTGTAGCACTTAGCCCAGGCTGGGATTGTATATGTATATTTGTGGTAATGACTGTCTCCCCCTCTAGCCTCTGTGTTCCCCAAGGGACTGTCCATTTTGCTTACTAGGACCTGGTCTAAGGGTTTGGCACATAGTTATTAGGTGAACGAATAATATCCTCAGGCAGGGGGCTCGGCACCTGTGGCTCAAGCAGCTAAGGCACCAGCCACATACACCTAAGGTGGTAGGTTTGAATCCCCAGCCCGGGCCCGCCAAACAACAATGATGGCTGCAACTAAAAAATGGCCAGGTGTTGTGGTGGGCACCTGTGGTCCCAGCTACTTGGGAGGCTGAGGCAGGAGACTCGCTTGAGTCCAGGAGTTGGAGGTTGTTGTGAGCTGTGATGCCATGGCACTCTACCCAGGGGGATAGCTTGAGGCTCCGTCTCAAAAATATATATATATATCCTCAGGCAGGGAGGGGGAAAGAGAGAGACAAGAAACTCCTTTCTTTGGGCTGCAGTTTCCAACAAGGAAGTTAAGCTGAAATGTCTAAGACCTCTTCTGCCCTCATGGGCAGCACCCTGCTTGGCTAGCAGCTCCAGCCCCCTCCAGGGCTGCTGCAATGATCCCTCCCTTACAGCCCATTTGGCTCCCCCAGGATCAGAAATCTCTTCCCATCTGTGATACTCTTTGCTCGGAGATACAGACATTAACCCATTTAGTCCCCTCAACAGCCCCGAGAGCTGAGTGGGTGGTCCCCCATTTTTTCAGATAAGGAAGCTGAGGCTTAAAGAGATGAAATGACGGAAGTGACTGCCCACACCCCATGGCCCTGACCCTGCCCACAACTGCACTGCTGGGAGAGCAGGGAACACACGAGCAAAAGGCTCTAGCAGCAAAGGGAAAGGGAGGCTGCCCAAACTTTTAAAATCCCACATCGGAGCAAAATTTATGTTCAGCACTGCCCTCCTTAGAAATTCAAGCCTTTGGGCGGCACCTGAGGCTCAGTGAGTAGGGTACCAGCCCCATATACCGAGGGTGGCGGGTTCAAAGCCGGCGCCGGCCAAACTGCAACAAAAAACAACCAGGTGTTGTGGCAGGTGCCTGTAGTCCCAGTTACTCAGGAGGCTGAGGCAAGAGAATCACCTGGGCCTAAGAACTGGAGGTTGCTGTGAGCTGTGATGCTACAGCACTCTACCAAGGGCAGCAAAGTAGGAGTCTGTCTCTTAAAAAAAAAAAAAAAAGAAAGAAAAGAAATTCAAGCCCTCCTGGGAAAACTCACCCTTTAAGGCACTAACTCCTTCTTCTGAACCCACTTCCAGAATCCCATTGTCGTATGTGTGCCTGACACCAGGAGAAGGGAAAGAGGAGACCAGAACACAAACTGGGTGAAGGGACAACACCAAATGCACTCTCCTTCCTGGGCCTCCTGGAGAGGAGGAAGCCTTAGGGTCTTTACTGTACCCTGAAGACCCCAGAAGGAGCCACAGGTGCTGAGGAGTCACAGGCCAGTCTCTTAGCCTCTCTGGGCCTCAAACATTATCTACCAGTATGAGGCAAAAGGTACCTGCCTCACCAGCTCATTCATGAGAGTCAATGGGATGACAGTGGCAAAAGGGCTTGGCAAACTGCCCAGACTATTCCAAAGCCAGGTCTGGGGCTGCCAAAAAGGCCACCTGTGCTTCACCACACTCCATCCTCCCTCCCCGCTACCTCCCAGGCCCGGCTCCACTTGCCCAGCTCTCTCACTTCCTGGCAAGGCTGAGTGGGCTCCAGCTAGCAAGGGGCCAGCTGACCTTGTTGGCTGGAGCTCTAATCCCCTCCAGATGGGCTGGTGGCTTGCACTGAGGGCCTGACTGCCCAGCTGACTCTGGTTCTGGTGACCATGTGTGGCTGCGTGTGACCAAGTGCAGGGAGCTACTCCATCCAGTCCGGAGCACCTTCCTGCTCTACTCCTCACCACTGCTTCCCCAGGAAGTGGCCCTGTCCAGCTGCTCCTTATCTCTAGCAGCTGCTTTTAGCTGTGCTGCTTGGTTGGGGGGCTATGAAGATACCCAGGATTCAGCAGACCCCTGAAGACCCCCAGGGGGCAGCTTGCCTCCCATAAACCTCATCCTCCACACCAGCCTTTCTGAAAATATGCTTCCCACTTGCCCCCCTCACCCTACCCTGTGGAGGGTAGATGGGGTTTCTGGAGCCTGTCAAGATGTATGTGCCAAGGATGGGACTCAAGAGCATCTCTCAACACTGAGCAGATGGAGGGGGTCACAGGTAGAGCCTGGCTTTCTCTGCAGCATGAAGGGCTCAGATTTGGGGAAGGACTTCTTTTTTTTTTGAGACAGAGCCTCAAGCTGTCACCCTGGGTAGAGCGCTGTGGCATCATAGCTCACAGCAAATTCCAACTCCTGGGTTCAACGATTCCAGCTTAAGCAATCTACCTGCCTCCGCCTCCCAAGTAGCTGGGACTACAGGCGCCTGCCACAATGCCCAGGTATTTTTTTTTTTTTTTGGTTGCAGCCCTCATTGTTGTTTGGTGGGCCCTGGCTGGATTCGAACCCCCTAACTCAGGTGTGTGTGGCTGGCACTTTAACTGCATGAGCCACAGGCACCGAGCCATTTAGGATATTTAGCTGAATCCCAGGGCCCTACCCACATCATGCCAAAACACCTTCCTCCCCTAGTGAGTCAAAAATGTCCCTAGATCTTGCCAAATGTCCCCAATGGCCAAATCACCCCCGATTGAGAACTTCCCCTTAGAACAACTTCTCAAGCTGTACATTTGTTTTATTCAGTGTTTTGGACTATGTATTTGTGTGCACTTGATTTTACAATAAAAATATTTTAAAAATTCCAGTGGAAGCTAGACTACTCATGCCTGCAGTCCAGTGCTCTGGGAGGCTGGGGTGGGAGGATTGCTTGAGCCCAGGAATTTGAAGTTGCAGTGAGCTATGATGATGCCACTGCACTCTAGGGAGACTCCGTCTCAATGCAAACAAACAAACAAACAAAACAAAACTTTAGCTCCAAAGTTCATCCATTTCTCTACTATGAAGCTGCCCCCTCCCTCTGTGAAGGTGAGGAGCCCAGGATAGTTGAGACTGTGTCGCCTCAAGAACCTACACAGTGGCTCCGTGCCTGTGGATCAATCGGCTAAGGCGCCAGCCACGTACACCTAAGGTGGCAGGTTCGAATCCCCAGCCCAGGCCCGCCAAACAACAATGATGGCTGCAACCAAAAAAAAAAATGGCCGGGCATTGTGGCGGGCGCCTGTGGTCCCAGCTAC
>CAUYQV010086159.1:0-52239 GCA_963574575.1 Galagoides demidoff
CACTCCCCAATTCTCCCCTGCCCTCACCCCTGGTAACCTCTAACCTGCTTTCTGTCTCTGTGGTTATCCATCTGAGTATTCAGTATAAAAAGAATTGTACAATATATAACCTGTAATGTCTGCTTTCTTTCAATGAGCATAATATTTTCAATATTCAAACATGTTTTGGCATGTATCAATGCTGTATTCTTCCTATGATTGAATAATAGTCCATCGTACCACACATTTTATTTATCCATTCTCAGTGGATGGACATTTGTGTTGTTTTCACCTTTTGGCTTCTGTAAATAGTGCTAATACAAACAATAATGTACAAGTATTTGAGTATTATTTTCAATTATTTTGGGTATATACCTAGGAGAATTACTGGTCATATGATAATGCCATATTTAACTTTTTAAAGAATCGGCAAATTATTTTCCATAGCAGCTGAACCATTTTACATTCCCACCAGCAATGTACAAGTGTTCTAGTGTTCCCTTTCCTACCATCCTCGTAAACCCTTGTTATGTTCTGGGGGCAGATTTATTTCAGATTAATATAAGGGTACAAATGATTAGAGTACATGGTTGTTCAAGTTGTAGTTGACCCCTTTGTCCACGGTGTTGTGCTATATATCCTTACATTATGTGCATTAGGTGAGAGTTTACCAATCTCCTTCCTTCCTCCCCCTTTCCTCTCCCTCCTTCCCCCACAACTTGAATTTAATTGTGTTATTTTTTTTTTGGACCGGCGTGTAGTTGTTTATCTATTGGTCTCATATTAGTATTCAATACGTTGTATACTTGCTTTTCCATATTTGTGAAACTTTACTAAGAAGAATGTTCTTCAGCTTCATCCAGGTAAATACAAAAGATGCCCATCTTTTTATGGCTGAATAATATTCCAAGGTATACACGTACCTTGGTTTATTAATCCATTCATGTGTTCATAGGCACATGAATGGGTTGATTCCATGTCTTAGCAATTGTGAATTGAGCTGCAATGAAAATTCTGGTGCAAATGTTTTTATGGTAAAATGATTTTTTTTCTTTTGGGTAGACACCTAGTAATGGGATTGCAGGATCAAATCTACTTTTAGCTCTTTGAAAATTCTCCATACTTCTTTTCATAGGGGATGTATTAGTTTGCAGTTCCACCTACAGTGCAAAAGTGTTCCCTTCTCGGAGAGAGGTGTGGGACTGCTCCAAATGCATGAATATTAGAATCACAAGGATTTCCATTTTGTGGTTATTAGGCTTCCTAGTAGGTATGAAGTAGTATTACTTGTGGCTTTGATTTGCATTTCCATAATAACTAATGATGTTGAGCATCTTTTCATGTGCTCACTGGTCATTTGTATAACTTCTATGAAGGTATGTCTGTTCAAGTACTTTGTCCATTTCATTTTTTAATTGGGCTGTTACTCTTTTTATTTTGAGTTGCACAAGTACTGGACTGCTATCAAAAATTTGATTTGCAAATATTTATTCCATTCTATAGATTGTCTTTTCATTTTCTAGATACTGTCCTTTGGATCACAAAAGCTTTTAACTTTTATGAAGTCAAATTTGTTAATTTTCTCTTCTGTGGTTTATTCTTTTAGTGTTACACCTAAGAATCCATTGCCAAATATAAGCTCATAAAGGTTTTACCTTATGTTTTCTTTGAAGAGTTTTATGGTTTGGTTCTTAACATTTATGTATCATCTCTATTTTGAGTTAACTTTTACATATGGTATAAGGTAGAAACCCAACTTCCTTATTTTGCATGTGGATATTCAGTTCTCTCAGCACCATTTGTTAAAGAGATAACTCTTTCCTCCCATTGAATGTCCTTGGCACTCTTGCTGAGTGACTTACATCTGGACTCTTGATTTTATTCCCTTGGTCTATATGTTTATCCTTATGCCAGTACCACACAGCTTTGATAGTGATAGCCTTTGATTCGGCTTTACCAAAATATAAGACAAATAGAAGTTACAGATACTTTAGATGCTTCATTGTCAATTTATAGAAATGTCACCTATTCATAAATGTTGATTTTGTATCCTACCACTTGACTGAATTTGTTACTTCTAATAGACATTTTTAGTCATTACAATAATTTAATTTCTTCCATTAATTTTTTTATGTTAGATTTTCTTATTGAAAAGAAAGATAAAACATGGAAGACAAATTCATTGAGAAAGCAGCTCTCCAGGTGAAGAGCTAAATAACCTTATGAACTGAGTATAAAGAATACATATAAGATTTAAGTTACCTCAACAGCAAAGGCAGAGTAGAATGTAGTTTTTAAAGATGATATTTTGTCAAGTGACAAATTTAGTTGCTCAAAATTTTTATTCCATATCAATCCAAATTCTGTGTGGTACTACATATATGCATTCAGCATATGCTCACTGAATTCCCATTTTAATGAAAGCTGATTTGGAAGAATTTTTTTAATTTCACATTTATTTGGCATGCCACTCAGTTTGTTAAAAATTGTAATTAATGTATGTATATGTGTTTATAAGTAGAGTCTTAATACTTTTTTGAAAAAATTATATTAAATTTATAATTAATTTGATCTATCTCTCCTGTGTGTCTAATAAAATTTATATGCTCTTAATGCACCCACAGAGCCAGGTGGGTTGACAGATATGTCAAAAATACTTTATACCTATGGTCCATAATGCAAGGGTATGTGTCGTATAAAAGTCTTAACACTATAATTAAGTAAAGTAGATGAGGTATATATTAACCCCTGTGATGTAAGCATTCCTAATTCTATATGAAATCAGCACAATGTACCCCATAAATGCATTAATGTATACATAATCTATGTGTTTATGATTAAATAAAATAAAATAAAAACCTAGGTAATAAAAAAAATACTTTCTGAAAAGAAGAAACCAGGCTCTCACTTGTGCCAGCAGAGAGGTGAGTTTTCTTATACAGATAGGAAGGACAGACACCTGAGGATCCACAGACTCAGGAGGTCAAGAAGCAGGGAGTCACCCTGTGGGAGGCATTTGTGGAGAGAATCAGCTGTCACTAATGGAGAAGAGTTAAAAGTGACTTATGTAGGGGAAAGAAATGCTGATTAGAAACAGTATGCCAACCTACAGCTCCCAAGTTAAGAAAAGTACATAGGAAACAAGTGTCTATCTACAGAGAGCTAGTCTCAAACTGAACACTGTGAAACCACAGAGAAGCTGCATGGGAATCTCAATGTGGAAAAAAAAAATGGTCAGATCAGTTTCACTCCCACCCATAACCCTGCTCTTGACTCAGAGGCCCTGCTCAGAAGCCCAGTCTCAGCTCTGAGGCTCACATGCCAGTGCCCAAGGCTCCACCTCTGTGTCTCCAGAGTTTCTACCAGGCCCAGAACAGCATCTCAAGATTACAGCACTGCAACTGGGCCCCAAGACCCCATCCTGCATCCTCCTTCACTGCCACAGGAACTATTGCAAAGTTCAACACTCTGCCATTGACCCCCAGCCTTGAGCCACCAATACACTAGGACCTAGTTAGAGTAAACACTCAAATGCCAGGAACTTGGTACCACTGCCTAGATAACCTCACCTTCTGTCTCCTCTGTGGGGAGAACCTAGGCATAATAATCCTCACAACACCAGCTTCAGTGAAGAGTGTCTTGCTCAGTTCCTAACTTGAATAATCTACAGATATCTAGTGAACAGCTCAACACCCAGCACAAACACCCTCTAGAACAGGCTTAAATAGAGGCAATCACAGGGGAACATATCAAGTCAGAACAGCTACAGTACAGGCTTCTAGTGTACATGCCTCTCTCCTGCCATGTCAACATTCCATAAAAGGAGAAAAACACCATTTAGAGACCTCCCCTTCTTCTAATTTAGCAGGAGGGTTCCTAGGAAAGAATAGGTGCCCTGCCAACCAATTAGCCCTGAGTCAAGAAAAGAGGTTCCAGATGTGAAGAAACTAGCAAAAGAACCCAGACAACATGAAAAATCAAAACAGATCAATATATAGTAAGATGTAAGCACTCCAATTTGTACAGATAATCAACACATTGAATTCCACAAAGGCATAAATGTATTCATGATCGATGTATATATAACTTAATTTTTTTAAAAAAAGTTATTTTAAAGTTAATTAAAAAAAAAAAACAGGACACAAGAAACAAATTTTTTCAAAAGAAAAAAAAATTAGAGAAAACCCAGAAAAACGTGCATTGGATTTTTCTTTTAGGCCACTAAGAATAAGTTGTAAATTTCACAGATAAAAGAAGAAACTGAAAACCTGTTTTTCCTTGCTTTGTGGGCATAAAGTAATCATCTTCCAGAAATATTCGAGTTAAAAGCATGTATATCATCTCATTTTAGAGAAAGAAAAATATATAAATGAAAAGTCAAAAATATTATCTGATAAAATATTACACAGATATGAGGGAATTTTTGTGGTTTTTATTTTTATTTTTTTGCTTATCCGTATTGTCTAATATTTGCCAATAAGCATGAGCTATTTTTTAATTAGAAAAACAAGTTCAATTACCTAGTGAAGAATGGGCAATGATATAATCTAACAATTTTTTAAAAAATGTTTCTTATTTTTTGTTCAAAGTCTCAAAAAATAAACAACTAATATTTATAAATAAAAGTAAAAGATAATTTCAAAAAAAAGATCATGCCAAATCTTATAGATAATAGAAAAGAAGTTAACTGAGGACTCCATACTGAACCTCAGAGTCAAAGCATTCTACAACAGACATACTCTTGTTTGACAATGTGAATGCAACTTTCTTTGCATCATTATTATTATTGCTTAATATTTTGATGTAGCAACTATCTGATTTCTTTCCTGAAAGTACTTATTATCTAATTTCTTTTCTGAACGTATTTATCTTGGTTCGTTCTTTATGAGGTTTTTGTTTCTAGTCCTTATCTTAAACATTGTTAGTGTTATTAAATTTTAAGCCTTTTTAATTTTGTGAAGGCAAAAAGTGGAAACCAAATAAACATATGTATATGTAAAAAAAAATTTAAAAAGAATAAAAAAATAAAAGCTTCTAGAAACGGATTGTGCACCTGATTTTCACTTAGTGAACAACTATGACGATGATTATTTCTGTATTCCAGAGGAGTGCAGCAGAGAACAAAACGGTCTCCTGCCTGATGGAACATATGTTTTGTGAAGGAGACAGATGACACACCCATGAAATAATTATGTATCAGGTGATGATATAGTTTCAAAAAATATACAATAAAACCATGTGAAGGTGGAGAGAATGAAGGGGATCCCTGCTTCAATGGAGACGACTGCGCAGGTGACATTTGAACAGAATAAAGTGAGAGAGCCACAAGATCTCTGAGGAGAGTTTTCCTAACAGACTAATAAATACAAAGACCTCAAGGTATTGGGGTTCTTTATTAGCAATTAACCATAGGGCCACCAGATGAAAACAAAGGATACTTTATATTTCAGTAATAGCATGGTATGGAATTAATATTTCCATATAATTTTTACTGGCCAAATCTCTTTTAATCTACTACATTCAGTTCTCGGTATCACACTTGAAGAAAGAACACTGAAGAATTAGAGTCATGAAGAAAGTGTTCAGGATAATGAGCAGATTTGGAAATGGTGTCACTGGAACAGCAGCAGGAAATCTGGGCACTTAATTGAGGTGGGCTGTCATTTAGTCGTGATGAACTCATTCTGTTTGACTTCAGAGATCAAAACCGTATGAAAGTTACAGACCTAGGCCAAGTTTGAGAAAGGAAATTATAGTAATTACACCTTGTCTAAAAATGAATATTAGCATTGAATCCTAGTCCCAGAGCTAGTCAGCAGTAGTGTTATGAAGTTAAAACTTACTCACGGAGGAGTAGTTTTTATGAGGTCCTTCCATCAGTAGGCTCCAGATTGTCATTCCATTTTTCAGATGACACAGCAATGCGCCTGGGATGTTGAAAGCACAGCAGAGCATGGAATCACTCCTAATGGGTACTGTTTTGGTAGGTATCATTACGGGAACTTTTACTTGTGGGATTTGCTGGGACAAGAAAACTGAAACCCCACAGGTGAATGCAGGCAAAATTCCTAACTTTATCAAATGCTAGAACCCCAAGCTAGAACAGGTCTCAGACATTCTGTGGGTAAGGGCCATTCATGGCTGGGGATGCATGAGGAAAGTGGTTAACTGACCTCTCAGCACATGGGGACATGGGGTGTGTGGAGAGAGAAGCATCTGGCTTCTAATTCAGTAGCAGATTGAGTTATTTAACAAATGCTTAAGAGAGCAAATGAAGGTTCTATTTTGATAGGTGTAAATCAAAGCTATTGTCACAGGAGCAGAGTCTTTTGCTGCAATCTGTTCTTTAATAAATGTGCAAAATACATCATGAAGGCCTTTCTTCTGGTATTAACGTTGCCTGAAGTATGAATTAAAGGTATGATGGAATGATGTTTTTAAAACATTTTAACATACACATCACACCTACACATTTCAATGTGTACTGGTATATTACTATTATTAATATTTTCCGGGTAACAAGAAAAGCTTGAATCCTGGGGCACACAATTCTCCATTTGGCTCTTGCCAAACTGTATTTCCATCACTGTATCCCAGTCACCTTGCCTAGGGCTTGAAATAAAGTAGGTCCTCACTAAGTAACTGTTGAATGAAGACAATGACTGAAAAAATGATGGTCAGATGCCATCCCAATGATATTGAGGTTGCGCAGAACATTCTAGAACCTTAGTTTAGAATTTAACTTAAATATTTTTGTTTAAACTTAAAGAGTTGCAAATTTTTATCTTTGGATGCTCTATTTGCAAATAGCAGACAGGAGATCAGCTGGTAACAGCATTTATAAATTAAAAAAAAATGGAGGGAATTCAAAATAATGGGAATGTGACATAGTACCTTCTGGAATGGCAAAGCAGGAACAGCTATCCTTGAAATATACCACACCGGAGCCTTTATCTCCACCCTACTATCACTGCCCTGGCAGAGTTCCCTTCATCTCCTTCCTGAAATATTGCAATTTCCCCTTAAAACATCTTGTTTCTACTTTTCTTTTTTTCTTCCAGTCTATAGGTTTAGAGCTTATAGGCAAAACTGCCCATGTCCTGGCTATGACATTCATTAGCTGTATAATCTAAAACAATTATTTAATCTGCCTAAGTCTCAGCTTTGTAACTTGTTAAGTGGAGACAGTGTTAGAAGCACCACCTTGATGCAGTTTCATGAGGATTAGCTGAAGTGGCACCAGAGATGCTCAAATATAATTAGTGTTATGTCATCCTCTGCTGACATTTTCAAGCAGCTCCATAGCCAGTGGTTTGAATGGCAGCTCTATGATGTGAACTGCAGGACTCCCCATGACTTGAGCCCAAGTTCCAATCCCTACTTGACTCACTCCTCCAACATGTTATCATCTTCCTCCTTCTCACCCCCTAAGTACTAAAGCAGATTATTCATCTTCTTGTTACTTCATAAATTCCTCCAATGCTTGCTAACTTGTTGTTCCTTTTGCCTAAAATTCTGCCTCCTGAAATGCCCTTACCCCATCTCTTTATCTGATGAGAATCAGCTCATCCATCCAAAATCAATTCAAATGCCATAGCTTCCCAGTGCCCCCATTTCATGCCAATTAGTTATTTACATGTTGGTTGCCTCCCTGGACCATGAGCCGCTCAGACAATTATAGATCTTGTTTCTCTCTGTGCTTAGCTCACTCCCTGGAAATAATAAGCTTGCTGAATAAATTTGAAGATTATTCCAAAAGAATGAGCCACAGAACTCATTTCTACAATGGCGCATTGCAGATCCTCCCATCTGTGTAGCCTCTGGGGCTCACTGACTTTTTAAACAGGAAGATGCTGATGAAGATGATGTGTTTTAAACGAGTACCCATTACTGGTTGGTGACATCTAAAATTTAGATTTCAAGTTCACTGTAGTTAGGAAATCAGACGACCTAGAGCAAATGTGCATAGAGATGAAAAATAAGCGGACCTGCTCTTCCTCTGTCCTGGGGGGCAGGGTCCAGGTGTTAGCCTGTGTGCATCCCTTCCTGCCTCTGAGGAACTTGAGAGCTGAGGTCATGTTACATATCCAGCAGGATTTACATGCCTGACACATAGTAGGTGCTTAACATGTACTTGCTAGATTGAACTGAAAGACTAACAATAGATTTCAAGTGAGGGAACAGGAAAAAGACCCCCAAGTTGTGAGATGAGCTTGGAAAGGGAAGACCACCTTTTGGACCAAGGGCTGATGAGAACAGCTGATGGACTTGGCAGTGGTGGTGGGGCTGAGTAAGCTTATTTTCTTGGCATAGTGACTGAAGATGCTGCCGGAGTGATGAGAAATTATCCTCGGTCTTTCACTGTGCTCCTTCTGCTGTTCAATATTTCTTTTCCAAGACAAATCCCAAGTTTTCTGTCATCACTTCCTCCCCACAACATGTCAGGGAGAGGTCCCCTGCCTTGCTCTCCATCCTTCTGCTTCTACACCAGGAAAAAATATTACAGTTTTGGAAATCATCACTTTAGTGGCAAAGTCTGAGCTTGAGGTTTTACTCTTACGTGCCAATTCTGGTGGATTGGTTATGGAGAATGGCACTGTGTTGAGAAGGATTCTGAGGCTACAGCCAGTGGTAAAGGGACCATCATCAATTATAAGAGAAAAGATGTCCTTGTGTGCCATGTATTTATAATTCCTGGATGAAGTAGTCCAAACAAGTAAATTGTCAGAAAATAATTAAATTTCAAAAAATATTTCAAGTCATCTTTAATTAATTTAATATAATCTTTAATTATATTAAGCATGTTCCTATTTGTAGTAACAATGAGTTTGACCACAGATACAGAATAAAAAGGCTAGATCTCACGTTTTCATAAGGAATAGCAGAAAAGGAATGAATATTTTTATAACTACACGAGTCAGGAATTATGCTTGGTGTTGTGAAAGTTGGCAGCATCCAAATGGAGTCAAAATCAGAATGGTTTGTCTTAGTATCCTGATGAACAGAGCTGGGAAGGCCACGAAGGGAGAGCTGGTAACAAAAACTACCACAAGCTCTACCCAAATCACAACCTTGCTCAAAGACAACCACAACCTTAGCACACACACAAAAAAACTTCTTTGCTCTTTGCTCAGCAACTGCCTGTCCAGATTTCGGTGCCACTTTTGTTATTGATCCTTATAGCTGAAGGAAACTGTTTCAAAACAAGTTAGCTAACCACGCTCATTTTTCCTTTAATACCCTTGTCTTTAACTCCCTGAACACAGCCATGTATATTCCCATTGGGATTCCCATTCATCAATGAACATTATTTTCTTTTTTGCAGTTGTTGGCAGGTGCTGGGATTGAACCCACCACCTCTGGAATATGGGGCCGGAGCCCTACTCCTTGGAACCACCCAATGAGTGTTATTTTCTAAAAGTCTCCCTCTCTGTTTGTTATTTAGCTTTGACAATGCTCTAAAGGGAATATTTTTATTCTCATTTAACCAAGAAGGGAAGTGAGGTAAAAGGAGAGTGAAAAACTTGCCAAGGTCACACAGTGAGCAGTGGACTATTGACAGGGTTTGGTGATGGTCTTATTGTGCCATAGTTGATCTCAGTGCACATTCCCATAAAACACATGTGCATACAAACACATATACACCTCTATCTGTACATAAACAAACACACAAATAAACATGTACAGTGTAAAACTCCACATATCAAGAACATGATTTCAAAAAATCCAGAAGTAAATAACAAAGTTCTCACAGAAAGTCATCAGCATTCTAAAGCTCTTTTCCTCACCATCAGGTACCTTGGGTGTTAATTCAAACCCTATCGGCTCTTAATTTTTCTGGTATTCTAACAAGTTGTTCATGTAACCTTTTTGAAATCACAGAAAACTAGCAAGGAAATTTTAAACAGAAAAAATAGAGAGTGGCTACACAGTCAACAAGGAAGATGGTTTTATATACAATTTGAAATATTTTCACCCCATGACTGCATTAATGTACACAGTGATTATTTAATAAAAAAGAAAAAAAATAAATCAAGAAGGGATGGGTAAAAACCTGCCTGTTTGATACAATGTACACCATTCAGGTGTTAGGCACATTTATTATAAAAGGTAGTCATGTAACAAAAATATTATACCCCATTAATGTTTTGAAATAAATTTAAAAAGAAATAATAAAAAAAGGAAGATGGAAGAAATGCATGCCATTTTACTGCTCAGTACAATAATTATGAATATAAGAGTAATGATTGGTTATTGAGGAACTTAGAATCATCATGGGCTATCCAACAGACAGAAATATATTTGATATATTTAACAGAGACTTTTACAAAACATTGCTAATTTTTGTTTACATACTATAGGATTTTCTTCAGGTACCTAGAAAACTGATTAACAGACAATTTATTTACTCTGTTGCTAGGTCAAGCACGAAATGTAAACAAGGTACTACGATGTAAAATGTTTTTGGAATTTTCTTAGTGACAAAATTCAAGCATTTTATAAACTCAAAAAAAAAATTGACTTGGGAACTTGGCTAGTCTTTTCAAGATTTCTTTTATTCCCATTACTTGTAATAAAATACGTAACTTAAGAAGAACAGCCAATTCCAGAAACTCTCTCACCTTGCAAATGAGGAGAAAGGGGACATTTCTTTTTTAGCTTACTCTAAGGTTAAAATGGCAAATGAGTCTGAATGTCACTGCTGTTTGGTAGATGGCTGGGTTCCCATGGACGTAGAGTGTCAAGAATCATCTCAACAGGAACGAGGTAAGTAAGTAATGAGGGTTATAATCTCAAAGGATGGGAGAGGCAGTTCCTGGAGAGGAGAAGACTTTGCCCAAAGTCACACCATTAGGCACAGACCGTATGTCTTCCCATTTCAATTTGTGCATCTATTTTGTCTCAACTTTGCCTCTTTTGTTCACCTTGTAACCCTGAGAGCCACAGTGAATGGTCTAAAAATGGAGAAATCACAAGAGTCTCAACTGTCAAAGTCAAAAAGCAAACCACAAACTGGCTAATGTTGAGACTTGCAAGGGAGAGAGAGCAAAATGACTCACCACAATTTGCATAATTAAAGATCATTTTAGAAAAGAAAGCACTCACTGGCCTGCCATTTGCTCATCCTCCATGCACTGAGCTGCTGATTTTCCCAATGTGACTGGGAACAGCCTACCTCAAGGAGGCAAAACCTGAGCATTACCAATGAGAACTTTCTTCCCACCTTCCAGGTAGACACAGACACCCTCAGAGAGGGATCTTACTCTTATTCTTCTCCTTTCTGAGGCCGACCACCTCAGACTCACCAAATATAACACACTGTATCATCAATATGATGACCTCTGTGCACCCTGTTACCTTTCTAGGATGTTACCTCTCTCCTTCTGGAAACTAGAAAAATGATGTTTTCATTTTTTCCCTCTTGTCAGCAGCCTATCCCTAGGGCTGTGTGATGAGTGAAAAATGAACTAACATACAGAAGGGTGCACAGCATGACCAGAAAGTGACTCATCTGGCCAACTAATCTTTCCCATGGAAAATTACTGAGCCTTGCCAAATGTGTACAGACATCAAGTCTTAAAACATTGCAGGAAAAGTCAGGGACTTTTCAGGCTCTGTTGTCTAAAATGTTTCCTTGATCAGGGGTTCTAAGCTTCTAGTCTAAGTAGTAGATAGATTTTAAAGTCCTGCAAGCTCCTCACATGTACACATGTATGCACATGTATTCATGTGTGTATTTACATGTTCATTTCTCTAAGTGATATGTAGCTTTTCCAAGCATTATAGGCATGTATCCATTATGTTTTTATTCATTCATTCATTCATTTTTTCACTTAACCAATATTAATTAAGGGTTTTCAATGTACTAGTTACCATGACATTCATGGGAATATAATAAAAAATGAATCAGACATAATCACTGACCTCAAGGAATTTAAAGATCAGAGGGGAAAGAAGACATTTAATGAGAAAGACATTAAGTAAGAGAGTCATTCGATAATGCCATCACTCAACAATGAGGACAGGCAACTACAGAGTACTTTGTCCACATGTAACAAGGGGACAGTCTAAGAGATACATTTATTGTCAGTCATCCTATTAGCTCAAAATATATATCACTGCAGAGGTTTATTAGCTTTAATTTGCAATGATTTCAATAATAGTATATATCAAACTACTACAAAACTCAACAGGTTATAACAACAAACGTTCATGTCTTATTCACGCACCTGCTCCTCAGCTGAGCTGGTTTGACGTGGTCTGGGAGGCCGCAGGTTAACTGGAGTGACTGAGCTGGGGGTATAGCAATATGCTCTTTTGGGGGCTGTGGCAGCAGCACAGAAGGATACACCCACTGGGTAGTAGACTCTAGGCCCTGCCAATATCACATTCACTAAGATCTCTTTGCCCAAAGCCAGTCACGTGGTCAGGCCGAAAGTCAAACTGGGAAAAAGACATTCTACCCATAATCAGGCAAAGCACTGCTGTTACTCAAGGGAGAGAGGAGAATCGGGAGCAATACTCAGTCAACAATAGCTTAGAAAATCCTGACTGTACAAATGACCTACTTCCTACTGCAATTAAGTAAGAGTTAACATTCTTAGGAGTAAACAAGTTTGAAGCATGATATTTGGGATCAAGGACTTTAAGTTCCTGGGGAGATACAATGTACACGGGGTAGGGTGGGGAGGACTGAACACTTACCAGGGTCAGGTCCTCTGAGTCCACAAAGAGTTCTCCACCATCACACTTCTGTGAATATATTCAATTTCGTGGAGAAACCCTAGGACAGGCATCCTCAAACTATGGCCCACACGCAGCCTGCCAAGGATATTTATCCAGCCCACCAGGTGTTTTTGCCACCACTGCCCGTCCTGCTTAGCAGCCAACTTGTCCCGGGGCCCGCAGTCTGGCCCTCCTATGGTCTGAGGGACAGTGAACTGGCCCCCTGTTTAAAAATTTGAGGACCCCTGCCCCAGGACATCCAGCTGGGGAGTGAAAAGGAAAGCATTTCTTTCATCAAGGTCACAAGAGATAAGAGTGCTGGAAGAGCACAGTTAAAGAACTGCATAGAGTTATTACTTCACACTGGAAGATGGTGCTGAGGAAAGTTCACAAAAAAGACATTTAACCTTGAAGTGTGGCTTCTTGTAAAACAGATGAAGATGAAAGACAAGGACATTCAACATCCACGATCAATGTCTAACCAGATTTCCTCCACCCAGAATGTGGAATAGGAGAAAGAAAATAAAACTTGTCTCACCTGAAGAAAATATTTCCAGTTTAATCAGAGAAAGTCAAAGAAATGCACAAGCTCTCCGACAAATACAGTAAACACGGGCAGTGCGGAGGCCTCTCATTTTACCAATTGACTTCTGTGTTCTCCCAACTGAGTCTTGATTAGCCCATTCAGAATTGGAAGAAGCCTGTTCTGAACAATTAAATCCTAGTTGCAGGTTTTTGGCAATGAGGTCCTTGAGAGCAGGCCTGTGCTTCTCCAAATCTTAGTTCATTCTGAAGGCTGAGAACCCTAATTTATATAGAACAGGTGTAAATAAAAAGGTTTTCTTGACATGAATTGAAAGGGGGAGGACATTATAAATCTAGAGAGGGAATTTCAATAGCTGAGGGAAGTAGATCTTTAAGGTTCTGAGTACGAGCAGAAAAGGGAACATTTTTTTAAATTATTCTATGACTGACTTTGTTCTAAGAAGAATTTGAAGGAACCGGTATTTACTGGATGTCCAGTGTGCACCATATGCCATGCTAAGACTTCACCCTCACCTCCTTTGGTCTTCACAGATTCCTTAATTTTACCCACTCTGTTTTGGCACTCATAATTCAGAACTGCTTGATATCGTTGAATCAAAAATACATTTGAGAGAGTGGCACCTGTGGCTCAAGAAGTAGGGTGCTGGCCCCATATACTGGGGGTGGCAGGTTCAAGCCTGGCCCTGGCTAAAAATGCAAAAAAAAAAAAAAAAAAAAAGAGGATCTGATGATGCCTACAGACCCTTTGGATAATAAAAATAATCTTACAGACTTAACATTCTGCTTTCAAAAACCTCTTGAAGCCCATCACCAAATCCCACAACAGGAGTTTAGAGATTGAGGGGTCAGTATCAATTAGTACTCCATTTGAAGGGTGGTTTTCCATTTGAAAAGCAATTTAATATATATTATCACAACAGGGTTTCTCTCCAAGTAGAAAGCAGAGAGCCTTTCCCTTTATAGTTTTAGCTTCCAGTTGGGCACTCTGACACTGATCTTTTTTCTGTCCAACACTCTGAGCAATGTTCATATTATTCCCACTTTAGAGATGAGGAAAGTTGGGCTGAGGCAAAAATGTTAAACATGTTAGAGGCAACAACGAGATGCTGTGATAAACAGACACAGATGAGATGATTCTAACAAAGGCAATTCCATTTCTTTTTCATATCACAGCCCAAGGTGAGAAGGAGGGCTCTGCTTGAGGAAGACATTTTAGCAATCCAGGTTACTTTCCATCATGCCACCCAACTTCAAAATGATTCTATCCTTTAATGTCTTCAGGCAGTGAGAAGGAAAATGGAAAGATGTGTAGGGTGAGCATTCTTTATGTGGATGAAATGGAAGTTACACGTGATTATCTCCGCTTACCATTGCTGAGTGTATGGGAAGAACTGTGGCCCCTCAGAATTCATATGTTGAAGTATTAATGCCCAGCACCTCACAATGTGACCATATTTGCAGACAGAGTCTTCAAAGAGGTAATTAAATCAAAATTAGGTCTTTATGGTGGGCCCTAATCTAATATGAATGGTGTCCTGGTAAGAAAAAATTGGGCGCGAATATACATAGAAAAAAAGACCATCTGAAGACACAGGAAGGAGAAGGGAAAAGGCTCAGAAGAAACCTCTGTGGACACCTTTATTTTGGTCTTCTACCCTCTGTAATAATGGGAGAAAATAAATTTCTGTTTAAGACACCAAGTAGTAATTTATCAAACTAATGTAGATACCCTGAGAACTTGATCATGTGAACATTCCTAATTACCTAGTCCCAGGGTCAAGAGAAAATGGAAATAGTAGCCAACAAGAGTTTCCATGCAGGGCATTACTTTACCTTAGGTCATGTAGCTCTACGTAAAAGAATAAATTGCCCAAATCTGGGACTTCCAGATTAATTTTCTACATCCTTTTTCCTCACTAACATGGTATTGAAATGTTGACTCTGGTCTTTGGTGCCTAAATACAAAGTAAAAAAAAACTTTGAAAAATTTATAAAGAGCTAATGGGAAGAAGATATTTAGGAATCTTGAAATCACCATATGCAAATGAGTTTCTTTCTGCCTCTGGGAAAGATAAATTTGCTGTAGGCTGATGGATTTTATCAGACCAACAGATCCCCCAGCTGCTATAAAGAAATTCTAAAAATATGCCTCTGTAGAGGGTAAATTCTCTTCTATGTTTCGGCAGTTTTCCTCTGAACTGTGCTTTTCCCTTTATGCCATGATTAGAATCCTTTTCAAGTTTATTGCTGCTGTGATCTTCTGTGCAACACTATTTTAAGCTGTCTAAGACAGGATGAACTCTTCAATTACTACTCTGAGAGAAAAAGAAAGATTTTTGCTGTTGTCAATATTGAACCCGGAATTGCCGAATCTCTGTGATACTGTATTTGGTATTGGGAAAATAAAAAGAAACTGAAAAATATGAAAGATAATACTTAATTCCTGAAATGGATATTATATTAGATCTAAGCATGACTCTGTGCGGATAATATTCTGCATCTTTATGAGTGTAAACTAGCTGCTATGGACGTCCCTGGGGAGGTCAAAACACAGAAGGGCCTTTTCAATATAACTGGAACAACTGAGATGATTAAATTATGCCAGTAGATGGGGTAATACATTGCCCTTCTTGCTATATTATCTAAGTCATGGTTATCAAATTTGATACCTACAAGAATTCTGGCAGCTAAGATACAGAGTGAAACAGGTTCCATTTTAAATGGAAATTCCAATATCCATTTATTCAATAAATATGTATTACTTATAACGAGCCATGCCCTCTTCTAAGTACTAAAGATACAGTCCTTATCCCTACACACCTTACAAATGATAAAGCACTAAATAAATAAAAATATGATGTAAAGTCAATTATATGTTACTAAAAGCAGAACAAAGAAATAATTGTAACCACTCTAGGAAATGTTTAAACAGAAGACCAAGGAAGGCTTTTCTGAAGAGATGATATTTGAGCAGAGGGATATGAATGACATTCGGAAGAAATGTTTGCAGTTTCTGGAGCAACAACTCTCTAGGAAGGGGAAAAATGAAGTTCAAAGGCTCTGAGGAAGTAGCTAGTACTCTGGGCATGTTCAAGGACAAGTAAGGAGTCAGTGTGAGATATAGGGTAGTAGAAGGTGACCTTGGATGACATAGGTGGTGCAAGTCACTTGAAGTGTAGAAGCTTTGATTTTATTTTACCAAAGATTAAAATATGGAGAGTTTTTAGTCAAGGAGAAACTATCAGATTTACCTGTTAAATTTTGAATCTGATGTAAGAAGTGAGACCAGAGAAGAGTCCGTTGCTGTCATCTGTTGACAATGTGGATGATGATGAGGGTGGTAAATGTGGAACAAAAAGATAAGATACATGGTATACCTTGAAGGCAGACTCGGAAGTTCTGCTGAAATAATGGATGAGGAGTACGAGAAGAACAGTACAAGGACTCCCATCTTTGGCACTTGGGCAAAAAGATGCCTGTTGGCGTCTTTCTGATAGAATGGGCATGGGTGGAGAGTGTGGCAAGTCCAAGTGTAAAACTATTCCCTCTATTACACGGGATTATTATCTTGTTGACAAAGATACGTTCCAACCCAATTCATTTCTTTCTATACGACAAGCTTCAGTATGCTGATGGCAAGATCACAAACTTTTCTTAAAAAAAAATTCATAATTGGCTGGGCAATGTGACTCACATCTGTAATCTTAGCACTCTGGAAGGCTGAGGTGGGATGGGGGGATTGCCTGAGCTCAGGAGTTTGAGACCAGCCTGAGAAAAAGCAAGATCCCATCTCTATTAAAATAGAAAAGACTAGCTGGGCATAATAGTGGGCACCTACAGTCCCAGTTACTCAAGAGGATCTCTTGAGCCCAAGAGTTTGAAGTTGCTGTGAGCTGTGAAGCCACAGAGCACTCTACCCAGGGCAACAGAGTGAGACTTTGCCTCAAGAAAATAAATTATATTGAAATGTCAATCACTGGTGTCACATTTGATGGACTGACAAGGAGTAAGTTTTTTCGCTATGCTAGTCAATATATTTGATAGATGAAGAATGGTTGCAACTAGAGTGTAGAGGGCCTTACCCACTGAACCTCTTGCCTCCTTTTCTCAAGTCTATTCTTCATCTTCATGCTTTAGTCTTTTCTGCTGACTTCACCCTCATTCCTGGTTCTACACCCAGAAGAGAAACGACAGATCATCTAGCCCATAGCAAACTCCAAAAAATAATTTTAGAATGAGGGTGGGAATTTTGAGATCAAGAGTATTACAACTGCTTTGCTGGAATCACACAGGAGGGGATGCATTTGCTGGAATTTTCTCTCTGCCTAAATCCACCCTCTCCACAATTTTTTTCCTGAGCTGAGTAATGGTACAATAAAAGACCATTTTGTTCATTTCTAAATTTCAACTTGAAATTAACTGCATCATCTCAGAGATAATATCCATATGATCATAGTAAATCCTGAAATCAATACATCAACAGCATATTTTTCAAGAAATGATGGTAAATTGGCTAAGGTTAACCTTGGAAAGATAAGACAAAAGCATAGGTTGTCTTCAGACTCGTAAAATCCTATAACCATTCTGAGCTAATTTCAAACAGGCCTTGGTACTGAAATCTAAGCTGGTCCACTTTCTTATTTCTTTCACTGAAATGATAATTAAAGCATCTCAATTCTTAAGTGATTGAACTCATGCTGCTTTTAGCAGATGTGGCTGACAAAAAATCAACCAAAAAAAAAAAAAAATGTAGGGCTACGGACTCAATTCTTTGAGATGATATCCACACAGCTTTGTCAAGCTAATTTAATATATGTGAATATGCAAAAGGGATGGTCTAAACTCTATTTAAATAAAAATACTTCAAATTGTGAGCTATGAGGATGATCGTAATATCACGAAATTGATTTTTCTTCTTCATAAAGCTTACTTATTCACATGACCTAATTCCAGAGAGCATCCAAATTTATGGTTCAATTTGATTTTCCTTAACTATGGTCATTAAAAGGACCACGAATTTGCCATTAATCATGGATTATATTCAATCAGCTTTCAAGGTGACTTATGTTTTCTCACTACTTGCTACCTTACAATCTGCCAAACAGGCTTCCTGGCATGAAACAGAACATTTATCTGTGAGTAGTTGGACAGTTTAGTTCAAATTATATTAAGTTCTTATTGATTATACTTTCTAATACATTTTCTCTTAAAGACCCAGAGTATCACTGACTACAGATGTGTTTAGACCTCAGATTTTTTTTTTTTTTTGCTTTCTATCAGACTTTATTAAACATTAAAGCACAAATGGATGTTCCCTGTGGAGGACAAAAGTCCACCAGGGAAGGAGAAAGCGACACTAGCGAATCACACAACAGAGATCCATCTTCGCAAAAAGGGCTCACTATTGATTTCCAGAGAGAAGCAGGGCATGGTCAGCTCAAATTTGGTGATAACATCAGGGTGAAGGACCCCAAGCTTTCCAATGCTTTGACCGTTGGCAAAGATATCAGTATATCACCCGGGGAAGAAAGTAGGGCCTTCCGCTGCCTTGATCACATATCTGCCAGTATCTTCACCAGGGCACAGCGAGCAGCTGCATAATTCTGTCCAGCAGCCCATGGATCACCTCAAACCCAGATTCTTGAAGCTGAAAGATTATTGCTGCTGCTATGGGGACAAAATAATAAATTCTACGAATGACCCTCAAATCAGTTTCTTTGTTTCAATCATTCTATGTACAGAAGACTTTAAAATTTCTACTGTGATTTAGCACAGTGTTCTTTCAAACCATATTTGCTTGAGTTGACAAAGAAAATAGCCTGAAGGTGAGGCCCACCTGTTTTTCATCTTACTATCCCCTCTACTCTGTGCCTGAGCCATAGAAGACATTTTCTTTATAGATCTAAAGGGGTTTTGCATGTTCTGTAAAACCTCTTCTTCCCACCCTGTATTGGATGAGATGGAAAACACAAGCAATATATTTCCAACTCCTGTGTACCTATGGTTGTGCATACAGTAAAGATTCTGTCAACAGGAGATGGAAAGGCAAGAATTGGAAGGTGGAAGGGGAACAGAGACCTTGCTTCTTACAGGGTGGCAGTGACAAGTAGCCACATGCGTGTGAATATTTACAGCAGCTGAACTCTGCTCATTCTGGTCCGATCTCTCACATTACATTGTGAATATAGCATAAATTGCCAGTAGATTATAGGTACACAGACATAATCAGAAAACCAAAGGTGGTCACGTCAGCTCTTCCAGGGACCCCAGGAAACTGTAAGATGCTCATGCTGGGATACTCGTGATTTCCTCCTACATGTGTCTACATGGCAGGCCCAGATTTTTTCTCATCTGTGGTCCAGCCTTTTCAACTCTCTGTGATATAGTTTGCTTAGACCAGTGCTTTTCAACCTTTGTTAATCTCATGGCACACTTGAACCTATAGTTAAACTTCCATGGCACACTTAAGCTATGCTGATAAAAAAAAAAAAAAAAGAGGTTAAAAAAAAAGAGAGAGAGAAAGAGAATGTACTTACTTTGCTTTCAACATCTTTTTTATTATTTACTTATTTATTTATTATTGTTTTGGGTTAATTGAGGGTACAAAGAATGAGGTTACAATGTTTGCATTTGTTAGGTAAAGTCCCTCTTCTAGTGTGTCCTGCCCCCAAGAGGTGTGTGGTACCCCCTAACAGTGCATGTCCACTAAGTAGAAGCATACCCATCTCACCCCTTCTCTCCTTTCCCTTGTTCTCCCATCCCCCACCTTGGATTGACTTGAGTTTTTCTCTTATGTGGGCATGTATTAGATCATCTACCGGCTTCATATTAGAATTAAGTACATTGGGTTCTTATTTCTCCATTCTTGTGTGTGTCTAAGAAGAACGTATTCCAACTCCATCCAGGTTAATACAAGAGATGTAAAGCCTCCATCTTTTTAATGGCTGAATAGTATTCCATGCTATACATATACCACAGCTTGTTAATCCAATACTGGGTTGACGGGCCTTTAGGTTGATAACTAAAATCTACCCAGAACTCAAATTAATCAATAAAAAAGAGGAAATAATCCCATCTATCCCTGGGCAAGTGCTATGAACAGAAACTTTTCTGATGAAGACAGGCAAATGGCTAACAAACATTTGAAAAAATGTTCATCATCCCTGATCCTCAGAGACATATGCTTTATACTTCTTTTGAAAATTTGATAAATGATATTGAAAATTTGTCATGGCCCATCTAAGATCCTCTCGTGGCACTCTGGTTGAAAATCACTGGTTTAGACCCTTTCCTTTCCCTACCCCTTAAAAGATTCGTTGTGTTTTTTATCTATATCATCACCTTTCTCATTTTAACTGTTTTGTTGTTGTTGTTGTTTATATGTCGGGTTCCCTTGACAACCTATAAGATGTGCCAAATCAGAGAAAACATCTTATTCACATTTGTATTTCCAATACCCAATAAAGTCACTCATTATAATATAGGCCTGAGGTGGAGTAGAATCTGTCTACTGGGAATATGTCACTTCGGCATAAGGGTTATTTTGAGCTGAGGACAATTGAGAAGAAGCAAGTATAAGAAAAACTCTTTCCCTTTCCCGTGTTTGCCTAAAAGCAGGATATAAATTTGTGAAGTTCTTCCTCCTCCTTTCTCTCCCAGGAAAGACTGAAGTTAATCACTGAGGACAACTCAAAACCCTTATCAGCCTAGAGACAGCACCAAGAGAAACTACAAGACAAGCTTCACTAACCAGCCTTCCCTACTATGGGTTATCACGTCTATTGACCTTTTCACAATTTGTTACCCTAGAAAACCAAAGTCCTTTTCCATTGTCTTGTCACTTTTCTAACAATGTGTTGTTCTTCTGTTAATATGTTATACAAGCCCAAGTTCTGGATAGAGTTTTGAGTTACGCATCCTTGAGTGCACCTGTATGAATGCATAGCACACATGTGAATGACCTTGTTTATTTTTCTCTTGTTAATCTATCTTTTGTCTATCTAATTTGCAGGGCCTCAGCCAATGAGCTTAAGAGGGATAGAAGGAAAAAGAATTTTTTCCTCCCCTAAATACCCAAGAGTTGGTTATTAAGTTGAATTTTAAGCTTATAGATTATTCCCTATATTTATCTTTATACCTTCTACAATATCTAATACTTGACAGTCAATAAACCTTTGTTATATTGAATTATTAGCTTTTCACTATCATTCTCTTCACCATTGGAATCATTCAATTTATTCAACGATTGAAGGCTGGAAAATCGATATTAATGGGAATTGGATTTTTGCAGGTTGGGGGTTGGATTTTGAAATTGGCAAGGACATTTCCAGAGAAGGGAACAGGATATGTGAAAGTGGAACATAAGGAAATGTTCAGCATTCAGAGACCACAATTATGTGGCACCACTAGTGCTCAGAGGGTGAGAGAAGGAGGGGATGAGGACAGGATTTGCTTACCAGTCCTGAGCTACTTTAATTCACCATAAGCAATGCCATGAAAAATGACTCCTATTGTGCTAATAATTGTTTTTCCCATTGATCGATGTATGGGTTCAAGAGTTCACCATGATGCCATTTCTTTCCCAGGATGGCTGCCAGAATAATTTACTTTGCTTGGCTCGTCTCTCATCCATACCATTAGGTGACATCTTTATGGCATAAAAGCAGTCCTGAATGCTCAAATTAAGTTAAATACATTCCAATAATGCCCAAGAATCTTTATGAGTTAGTATTGCTAGCATTATATTCAAGGCCAAGTTCTCACACTGGTAGACCTTGTTTGCCAAAGGGAATGAATCCACATGAAAAGAATGATACATCTTCTGGTAGCGTCCATTATACTTAGAGCCAAAGAATTTTAAATATAATTTTTATATTTAAACAAATAGTTGCCCTATGGAGTAAGAAGATAATGTAGGTGAATTTTTAAGGTAAAACATGAGATTTCAAGGAAATTTCTTCTTTATTCTTCCCTACGGGTGCAGAAAACATATGATCCAGAATTCTCTTTTGGGACATGTAACAGCAGACTGAGCTCCTTTGTTGCATGGATTGAGAACAGCAGCTTCACCAAGAAGAAGCCTGAACCTTTGGACCATTGGTTTTGTCATTATAAATTAAGAAACAGCGGCACATGCCTATCTACGTCACTGAACTATTGTAAAATAAAGGGGGGAGGAAGGTTTTGCTGGAAATGATGAAGAATATGAACTCTGAACTTCTACAGCTATACTTCAAATTCCAACTCCATCGTTGAGAAAGTTCCTCTCTTTGGGCCTCAGCTTTCTCATCATAAAAATGAAGATGTTTGCAAATAACAGTATTTACCTCATCAGGATGTTAAGGGAAATTTATGATTTGTTGCAAATAAAAGTTCTTAAAATGGCATTTGTCACATGAGAGGCCAGTACTTTGGTATTATTATAAGGTAGAGCTATTTTAATAACATCTTTCCCTTTAGTAATGTTAACATTAAACAATAATTAAGTGCTTCAGATGTGTTAGGCATCTCATATGTATTCTCCCATGCAAATCAACTCACAGATATAGGTGCTGTTATTATCAATAATTTATAAATAGGAAATTGGAAATGCAAAAGGGATAAAAGCTTGCTTTAGGCTGAAAAGGATAGTCAGCAGTAGACTTGGAACTTGAAAACTGAATCCTAATTTTGGGATCTTTTCTGTCACCTGCCTATGAAATTCAGGTTTCCTTCAGAACAAGCACAACTGTGAAGAAATGATAGATCACCTCCTACCAAGCACCATGTATATGTCAAATACCAGGATAGTCCATGACACACCCCACCCCACTTAACTCTTACGATAATCATGTAAGGATTCTCCTGTCTATTATTTTGGAGTTAAAAAAAAAATTAGTAAGAGACAGGATGAGGATTCCAACCCACATCCATTTACCCTTAAAGCTCTCTAATATTTTTCTCTTATGGTTCCAATAATTATGCTCATGAGGTCAAGAGATGGCTAGTCAGAAAAATATGAAAAATTCATTATCTACTTTACATGAATCTCTAATAAGTAAACCCAGAATGGAAAGAGTTGAAAAATATACACTGCCTAAATTGCAAATGGTGAAGAAGGCAGAAAATGTTATTAGAAAATGCCTTTTTTTGACTTAACAAAACAAGGAGTTGAGACTTAATGATTGTTAGTTTTTAAGTGCATATCTTAAAAAGTTATGCCCTTTATTGCAAGACTCAGTAGAAGACAGCCCTCAATTACCATTATCACTGCTGTTGAGTTAAATATGACCCAATGCTGTAGTGTGCTCTACAGCGTGTTACACTTCAAGCCTGACTAATCATTTGCTAATGTTTGTTGAATCAAATAAAATGGGGCTGACTTCATTCCACTATCTTCTTTCAAGCTGCTAGTGTGGCTTTATCTTGCTCCTAAAAGGTGATGAATGGACAGAGTCCTAAAGAATTCTGATTCTTCTCTCTGTAGCAAACAGTCCACAATAAACCCTCAAAAGACAAGGAGGATTGATTCCTGTCCCTTGTCAATGAGGATACAATGAGACGCAACCTGGGTCAAGGCAAGAGAGGCCTGAAAATGGCCTCTCTCCTGACGTCTCTCTATTTCAAGAGAGGGGATGCTATTTATAAACTCATCTGGAAATGCATGAGCCTTGCAAGGTCTTTTTTCCTCTGTGGCTGCATCTTGAAAGGGCATAAATTAGAATAACAACATCAAATAACCTAATATCGTGGAGTCAACAAAGGCAATTTATAGAAGCATGAATTTACTAGCAGGCAGTAAAGAAAGGCACATAAAGGAAACAGTGAAGCATCTTGATTTTGATAGGAGTGAGGCATTTTGACTGAGCAGAAATCTGTAAATGGACAGGTTTTCAGGTGCAGCTGCTGGCTGCAAGAGCCAGGGCTTTGGAGGCAGGTGGACACCTACTAGTGGTCCCACCTTGCGAAATCTACCAGTGTTTTGAATTTCATTTCTCTTATTCATAGAATTTGTATTTTGCCTCATAGGATTTAGTTTTTAATTGAAGACTAAACCAAGTAACATGTGTAAATACCTGGAAAGAGGGCTCAACCAATGGTCAATTAACAACAAATGGCAGCTACTGGTATTATCCACATCACCACCATCACCACCACCACCACCACCACCATCATCATTATATCCAAGAGTCCAGCAACCACTGCCACCAAGTTCTGGTTCTATTACTGTGTCTAAATCTATGACAGAGGCAAGTTGTTTTAGATGGTTTTTTAGGACCTGATTCTTTTAAAAATAAAATCTTATGAAAAACCTCCAAATATAAACCAAGCGACCCAGCTTCAGAGATTGGGCATTGAGAGCATATAATGAGAAAAAGAGAACAGGAACGCAAATACTCTTATACAGGGATTCTGATCTGGCACCCCCTGCCTCTCTTATATGAAAGCAGATCTAGACTTTCTAGGCTCTTAAAATCCACAGGGACTAGGGATCATCCCAGGTCACCCTGTAAATAGCAATCCTGCTTTAGCTGTGGCCCAGTACTCCCCTGGGGGCAGTAAACTTAACTAAACCTCCTCTCAAATTTAGACAAGAGGAAACAGGAGCACTGCAAAAAGTTCCTCTCACCCCCCTGCCCCCCATGAACACACGCCGCACCCCCCGATCAGCAGGGAATGACGTACTTTTCCTCTAAATTCTAAGGAAAAAATAAAGAAAGGAAATTGAGAAAATTCAACTGTTAACAGAAGGAAAATAATTAACTAAAATTCATATCTTAAATTTTAATTACAGTATGTTCCTATGTCCTAATTGTTACACTTTTCAATTAAGTCCAACAATAGATAGAGGGGCACAGATGGAGTCCTGAGCACATGCCAAGTATGCACCACATATCATAATACATGAGACTCCTGGCAACTCTGTGAGGTGCTATGGTGCTGTGAGTGTTCCCATCTTGTGGAAGAGGCACCAGGAGACTGAGTCACTTGATCAAGGTCACACAGCTCAAAAGCATCAGAGTCAATATCTGAACTGAAGCTAATGGGTTGCAAAGTCAATGCTCTGTATCTGTCCTGCCTGCCTCACTGAAAGAGGGGAGTCAATTCTAGAAGGGAAACTCTATGGATCTCCCTGAGGATCATCTTCAGATTAAGTAGACCCAGTTTCATCATGTTCCCCTCATTCAATATTGCATTATTAGGCACAACTCCTTGAGGTATTTAAACATCTTAGATAATTGTTTCTCTCCCCTTGCCATCCCATTCCATTACAGATGGGTTTAAAGGCATAAGACTGTGGAGCAGTGAAACTATCTTCTACTACGGGTTAAGAATTGCTCTGGTGGTTTCATAATAGGGCTGTGTACATTGGATACTTTTTCTTCCATTCTTGTGATACTTAACCTGATTATAGCCTAAGAATATGGAGATGGGGGAAGGGATGGAGGAGAGGTGGAGTGAGGGTAATTGGAGGGATCACTTCTATGATTTATCTTACAAGGGTACAAGTGACTCTTTCTAAGAGTAGAATATAAACATCTTAACACAATAACAAAAAAATGACATAAAGGCTATGTCAACCAGTTTGATGAAAATATTTCAAATTGTATATGAAAACACCACACTGTACCCCATGATTGCATTAATGTACACAGCTATCATTTAATTAAAAAACATAAAAAAGAATTGCTCTGGTGGTTAAAAAGACACACATTGAAATTTGTTCTGTTAACTTCAAGAGAAACTGAACTTTGCTAATCGGTTGTGAAGATGTTCCAACACTGCAGGGCATCTATCATTTCAACAAGAAGACTCATGGTTTTAATTAGCTACTTATCAGGAAAAAAAGTAACATGATCCAGTTAGACACACTGAGAAAAGTGTTCAGAAATTTCCACTTTGTCAATTAAGCAACTGTTTTCTGATGGGAAGGTACTTAGCTCTTAAGTCATTGGTGGAAGAAAGCAAAGGAGAAATGGAATTATCTTTGTTCATTTTTCACTGTGTTATGACCTAGAAAAAGAGAGATGGAAGGAGAGAGGATGGAGGAAAAGAGCAGATTGAAATTTGGAACTACCTCTTCAGTGGGAAATGAATGAGGGCCAAGGCAGGAAGAACGCCTGCTGACCACTGTCATTTCCGCACAGACTCACTGAAGCAAAATGAAATCTAACGTTGAAAAGGGGAATCAAGTGTCTAGATTTTTTTAATGGCTGCAGAATTCTTGTTTTGCAATTTTTTCTCAAGGTAGAATCTGTTTAAAGACAGAAGATTATAGGACGAACCAGGAGATTGAAGGGTAGAAAAGGAGGGTGCCAGCTTTTTCTACTTAGCTAACCCATGACTGGATGAAGGGAGAAAGCTTCCAGGGGCAACGCCAAAGTAAATGCTCAGCACAAGTCAAAATTATGCTGTGTTGAAACAGTTCAGGTAGCTGAATGTTCTCATTAGCACCTAGGCAACAACCTTTCGTTGAATTCTTACCCCATTTCTCTTTCATCATTTTACTTCTGTTTTGAAGAATATGTAACTACTTCATATTGAGTCTGAATGTTTAAATGCATTCAAGTGTGTGGAAAGGGTGGGATCCAAAGCAATTTTCACCAATTCAAAGGGCCTCTTGGCAGTTGAAGACTTAGAGGAAAGTCAAGGAAAGCCCAATTGTGCAGGACAATTGAAGTCTGGTTAAAAAAAAGGAGCTGTCATAGTGCCGAGGGTACAGCTTTACCACTGAAAAGTGAAAAACAAGTAAATAAAAGAGAGACAGGACAAAAAATAAGAAATATTCTCGGCAAGAAAAGTTTTCAATATGTCAAAGCAGTACGAAAAGCAATAAAAGAAAGAAATTGTTGATATTTGACTTTCTATTTTCAAATTATAAATATTCTTCTGGATCAGTAAAAGGAAGAGATAATATCAGATGTTACGAGGAAAATAGATGTCATGATCTAGTATAAAAAGAAAGAGGAGAGATCTCTTAGGTGTTGGGTTTTGAATGCAGTGCATAAAATTTTATCGAAGAACATGCAGAAATCACCATGATTTCATTGCATTTCTCCACATACAAGGATCTATTGCCAAATCATCTTCTCATTTTTACCTTTGAATATTTCCTGGCCTCGATCATACTACAGGTGTTCACTCTGTTCGAATCCTACACCATCTGTCTTTGAAGATATCAATTGGTGACAACCCAAACCCGGGTTCCCCTTGGCTTTGAGGAATTTAGCAGAATAGGGCAAGGAAGGACCGCACCAGGAAGAGTGAGAGAGTGGAGGAGTTGAGATGGATAGTTTGGGAGGAGACCAGTGTGCTGGCAAATATGCAGGCGTGGGTTGGCCCTGGAACTAGCCCTAGTGTCGAAAAAATAGAGCAAGAATTCCATTACCCACCTGTGGTGTAGGCCCAGTTCCAAATCTCCTAATTCACTCTCCCTCAATTCTTCCAGCTTATCTAACTACATGTTTACAGAAGTAGAGAGAATGTAGATGAGCGTAAGAAGACATAATGACTTTGCCACTTTCCTTCTACTGATGCCGATTCTTACCACCCACGTCTCTCTCCTTCCCATCTGGCAATCTCTCTTCCCAGCAGTGCAAAAAGATTATATCAAAACAACAACAGTTAATTATTATTATTTCCCTAAGGCCTGGAGTATTACATACACATGCAAAGGGAATTTCATACTACAAATTATGTCCACATGAAATCTTCCGAACTAACATAGATAATATTTTGGAAACCATTTTCATAGTAAGTTCCATCCTAAGTCTTTCACTATTGTGAAGGTTCCCAAATGCCATAAGCCTGTGCTGTGTAGAAGCCACGGGCTACATTTTCTTCATATTCCCCCAACAACACACTCACCCAGCATTCAGTCATTGGGCCAATATTTTTAGTGTGATGCTAAATATTGTGCTTAGCACCAATGGTAGAAGAAGAAAACAAGATAGAGATTCTAATTTCATGGAGCTTACATTCTGGCTTCCATAGCAGTAAATGTTTTGTTTTCTAAAAAATGGAAGGTTGAATGAACAAAAGAATGAATGAATGGATGGATGGATGGATCAATTTGTGTAAGGCAAAGATAATCTGCACGTGAATACAGAGTCAGCTTTGATCTGATTTCCACCAGCCCCAGTCATCCAACTCATGCAATGGAGAGGTGGAATGTGAAAAATGAGTAGGGGTGTGGGGGGTGCATAACATTTCATTCTCAAGAAGGTTGCAATAATAAAGTCATTTCTAAGCATCAGTGCTCTCAAACAGTGGTCACCCTAGTAATTTATTAATAAATCGGCATTTTCTAAAGAATGTTCCACAGAATCTACATCTGCATAGTGTTATTTGATGTTATGCTGAAGTAGATTTATGTGATAAAATAAGGTAGGGGGACACTTAGTTATATAAGTCGCTTTATAGGTAGAACTTTTGACATGATAACATGCAGTATGGCTCCCTGAATAATGTTTTCCCACCTTACCTTAATAGAAATTTCATTTTTGAGAATAATTTAATAAAGCACATTTGATTCACATGGATATGAATAATTACAGTGGAAACTAATGCTCCACCTGGCTCACTCCTTGGGACCATCATGCTTACCTTAGATCAGGCGTCCTCAAAGTATGGCCTGCAGGCCACATGCAGCCTGCCCAGGACATTTATCTGGCCCGCTAGGTGTTTTTTACCACCGCTGCCTGTCCTGCTTAGCAGCCAACTCGTCCCAAGGCCTACAGTCCAGCGTTCCAATGGTCTGAGGGACAGTGAACTGGCACCCTGTTTAAAAAGTTTAGGACCCCTGCCTTAGATGTTCTATCATAAATGATCAGAGGTTGGGTAGCTTCAGTAATAGGCATTTATTTCTAATGGTTCTCAAAGTTGGAAATCCAGACCAAAGGGCTGGCAGATTCATTGTCTACTGAGAGTTCCCTTCCTGGTTCCAGGAGATTGTCTTTTCACTGTGTCTCCCTCTAGTCTTAGAAAGCAGGAGAGAGTTTTCTCTGGGTTCCCTTTTATGAGGGCACTGATCCCATTCAGGAGGGCTCCATTCTCATGACCTAATTACTTCTGTGTAATTATTAGTATGAGGTCTCCCCTCTTAATTAACACCATCACCTTGGAGATTAGCATTTTAGCTCATGAATTTTGACAGCATTTATCTCTGATGCTGACAATACTGGTGGCTGGTGCTCATGGATGTGCTGTTTGCTGGGTATGGCCCTCCACACAAGGGACCTGCACCCCAGTGGCTGACCTGTGGACCGTGCCTGGCTGATAACAGGATATAAAGGCTCACCTCGTTTGTCTCAATTTGAAACAAATATTAAGGGCTATCCCTACTGAAGAATTCCCTGTGGGTTTAGATACGGACTCAGCTTTATCCAATTCGCAGGTCACATCTCTGTCCTAGTCTGTCTCCCCCAACTTACTTACAGGTACATCTTTCACTTAGAGTGAGCCCCAGTGAGTTTCTCTATGAAATTCTCTATCACCAAGTCTATTTTTCAGAAAATCAATCAAAGATGAGGAGAATTATTTCAAGACATCTGTAAAGGCTCAAATGAACTTTTGAGCTACGCACTGCTTTGGTGTGAACCAAAGTTTTTTTCCTGAAACCTTTTCTTGATAATGTTAGTGAGTCCCAATCCATGTTCCAAGTAAAAAAGAGCCCCTTTGTTATGAATACCTTTTTCTAAAAATCCTTCTCAATAGCTTAGTCTATACAATTCATTTGTGAGATAACCATAAGTAGCATGTACCACCATTTCCAACTTACACTAGCCTTGTACTTTCATCTACACTCAATTCTCTCTCATGTACTCGGGCCATCAATAACAGTTCAGTGTCAGGCTCATGTTGTCTGGCTTTCGTATGGAAGCTCTTTCTACTCTGTCTTACCCCCTAAACTGGTAATGAATCTGAAAGGAAAGAAGAAAAAGAGAACAAAAGCAGGCAGCACCTGCAGCTCAGTCGGTAGGGCAACGGCCACATACATGGAGGCTAGCAGGTTCGAACCTGGCCCAAGCCAGCTAAAACAATGACAACTGCAACCAAAAAATAGCTGTGTGTTAGGGCAGGTGCCTGTAGTCCCAGCTACTTAGGAGGCTGAGACAAGAGAATCACTTAAGCTTAAGAGTTTAAGGTTGCTGGGAGGTGTGACACCATGACGCTCTGCCCAGGGCAACAGTTTAAGACTCTATCTCAAAAAATAAAAATAAAAATAAAATGGAATTCTCTTGCAACAAATTGTGTTTTGGTGAAATAGATCTAATATGAATTGTAAGCTTTCTAAGAAAAATGGTCATGCCTTTAAGCGCATATGACCCATGACAGTATATGTTTACACACATGCCCAAGAGCACATACACAGTGATATGAGATAGCTAACATGGGAACTAAGAGACATTCTGGAGAATTCTCCTTTATTATGAAGAAAGTGAGGTTCATTGTAGAGAAGTGATTTATGTAAGGTCCCATAGAGAGGAGCTGGATTCAGTCTGGATCTCTGACTGCCTCTCATTCAGAAGTGGGGCGATGGGCCAGTGAGCATGGCTATTAGCTTTGCCTTCCCCACCCCAAATATTTACCTACAAAAATCACAATAGAATTATTTTACACAGCCTCATGTCTCATCGTGCTTGACTAAACACACCTTTTCCTGGGCATAACACATGCAAAAAGCTAAGAGTACATGTAAACAGGACTGAATAAAACTGTCTGCAATCCTACCCCACACCAGGGAGCATTAGGATTTATTAAATCATCCACAATTCTAAGAAATAGTTAATAACGGAATGTGCACTGAGACAAAAGACGACACATGCACACATGAGACTGGCATCACTTTAACAATTTCGTCGGAAAGTGGTTTTTATAAACATATTTTTCTGTGCTCATCTTTTTATAGATCCAATCAGCACTACCTTCCCAGAAATCACACACAGAGATTCCATGGCAACAACCGCGCACTCTGTGCAGACACATGCACAAAATCAACATGCTTAAATAACTGTAATTCATGCCACTTAAGTCTATTAGATTTGGATTTTGGATATAAAAATAGCTACAAGCATTTTCTTGCCAATTAGGGGCACAGCTATTAATGTTTTAGATCGATGTCAACCACGTGATAGTGCAAAGTGGAAAAGCAAAACCCCACAGGGAGAAAGAAACAGTTGAGCATGAGTCCAGATTGACTCACCATCCGCCAATTCTTCTGGGTTCTGTTTGTGATTCTCACCTTGGTCGTGGGCTATGCACGTGGAACCTTTATTGGTGATAAAACAGAAATGGAAAAACATAGGATAAGTACTTTATTACCCCCAAAGTAAATGTTTCAATTTTTTAGTCTTTTTCTTCATTAAAATAATATGGTTTTGAAACCTAATTTCAGAAGACAAATCTCTTGATTTGAGTAATTGTTCAAGAGTCGTGTTCCCAAAGTAAATTTGCTTCCCCTTCTTGAGTACTTGAAGAACATGAATGAAGAGAAAGTTTGAGGCTATATTTAAGCAATATCAGCCATTCAAATAGAGTGGGAAACTTTCAGCACCATCTTAGGAACAAAGGCTACCAAAACAATCACATCTGGTTTATGGTGGTATTTTATTAAGTGTTACGGTGCTGGTCGGTTACAATAGAATTACCACCCCATTCTCCTTTAAAAAGAAGATTCCTGGGTCTCACACCGGTCCCAGTTGAATCAGAAACCATAGTGTTCTTCTACTCATGAAGTGGTCCTTCGGAAAGGCACCAAGTTGTACACCCAGCTGGGAAGTGTGGATGATCCGCTGACCATTAGGAGCTAAGGTGAACATGTACATCTGGAGGGATGTCTGGAAGTTCTTCAAGCCTAGTAGCAGCGTGTGGGTTTTGTTACTCTGTTATACTGTTTCTAGTGGGGAATGGGGGACAGTGGGCATGGGAGTGCTTCTTCAAGACTAAAGACAGTAATGAGGCAATATCAGCTGAGGCAGGAGTCAGCAAAGAGCCGCTGAGGATATACACGTGTGTTTCTACTGGGTAGCTCCCTGATTGTCTGATTGTCACCTGGATTGGAGTGGTATCAAAAAAAAAATCCATAACTGAAAGACCAATAATTATCTTTTCATAATTTCATGATTTGCAAAATGGATTTTATAATAACCAGGTAAATGGGAATGAAATGTTTAAACAGAAAAAAATCATAGAAAGTCAGGACAGTTTGATCTTCTTTTGTTGAATTTGCTGACAGGCTCCCTGAGAGCCTGCGGTCTCTACCTTCTCCAGCAGTGGCTGGTTCATACCAGATTCTCACCTTTCTTAGTATCTGACAGTGTGTTGTTCCCTATCTATGAAAATCAAGCAGCCAAATAAAGCCCAGTACATGACAGCAGTGGGGAGAGGGAGGACATTCAGGAGCAACTTCAGGGGGGTCCAATAACCATTTTTTAAACCAGAGAACTACAGAAGGCAGTGACACAGAGTTGCTCAGGAACTAAAGGGAAAATAAACAGGTAGAATTGACGAAATTTACTTGTTGACCATGTACATTTAACATGGGGCCCCTGAAGGCATAGAGGCTTCTGTAAGGAAGGGATAAGTCCAATGTAAGCTGATGTGATAGAACCCAGGACACTAAAGAATGTAGAGATATTTCCTCTGGGCCACTGATGTTTAAAAATTTCATCAATACTTTAAACAGTAGCCCCCAAGCTATTTTGCATCAGTAACTGGTTTCATGGAAAACAATTATTCCATGGATGCAGGGAATAGAGAGGAGGAATGGTTTTGATATGAGTCTGTAAGCAATCGTGAAGCCTCTCTGCTAATGATAATTGTGTTTGCAGCCACTTGGCTCTACCTCAGATATTATAAGGCATTTGGGCTTGGCGCCTGTGGCTCAAGTGGCTAAGGCACCAGGCACATACACCTAAGGTGGCGGGTTTGAATCCATCCTGGGCCCACCAAAACAACAATGACGGCTGCAACCAAGAAATAGCTGGGCATTGTGGCGGGCGCCTGTGGTCCCAGCTACTTGGGAGGCCAAGGCAGGAGACTCACTTGAGCCTGGGAGTTGGAGGTTGCTGTGAGCTGTGATGCCAGGCACTCTACCCAGGGGGACAGCTTGAGGCTCTGTCTCAAAAAAAAAAAAAAAAAAAGGCATTTGATTCTGGTAAGGAGCACACAACCTAGATCCCTTACATGTGCAGTTTACAGTAGGGTTTGTGTATGAGAATCCAATGCTACCCTTGATTTGACAGGAGGCAGAGCTCAAGCAGTGATGATAGCAATGAGGAAAGGCTGTAAATACAGACGAAGCTTCACTTCCTTGTCTGATGGTCACCTGCTGCTGTGCAGCCCGATTCCTAACAGGCCACTAAAGGATACGTGTCCACAGCCCAGATCAGGGTTTGGGGACAACAGCTTTAATGGAGAGCAATTTGTTTTGCACGCTGGAATTGCATTCTGATTATATCTGCATTTAAAATTGTCAGTGTGTTTATGTGAGTGTTTGAACGTAAGAAAGAGAGAAAAAGAGAGGTTCTTCAATACTGTCAGGTAATCCATTTTGGGCTGCTATAAAATCCTACTCCCAGTATTGGTAAAGCTAAATCTCTGGATCCCACTGGAGAGGTTTCATTGCTCTGAGAATACAGAGCATGTGAGTAGTTCTGTCTCTTCACCTTCCTGCCCCTTACACACACCTGCAAGGGCAAGGCGTTACTTACACAGATATCTTTCTTTAATGTCACAAGAACTCTGTAAGGTTAACTAGTGTGGGCTTAAGTATTTTCATTTTATAAAGGAAGCAATTGAGATACCAAGACATAGAAAGTTCAAGGTGGCTCCTATGGCTCAAAAGGGTAGGGTGCTGGTCTCATATGCTGAAGGTGGTGGGTTCAAACCCAGCCCCGGCCAAAAATGGTAAAAATAAATAAATAAACTTAAAAAAAAAAAGAAAGCAAGTTCACACAGTTCATAATGGCTAGAGTAGGGATTTAATCCTGGGTCTTCTGACTCAAAATCACATTTTAAAAAATAAGAGTTGAGTAATAGAATAAGATGACCTGTTTTAATGTAAAACTATGTATTTTTTCCAAACAAGACCTTTAAAATGTCATGCTATAATTTTATACCTGGAGTTTAGCAGAGACTCATCATAAATAGTTCAGATAACTTTCCATTTTGTCATTCTTGTTAAGGAAATGTGAAATCAGGGATGAACAAGAACTACTCTAAACTCAAACTACACATTTCAATAGAGGAAGAAAGAAAGAAGAGGGGAGGGGAGGGGAGGAATGTTGGATGTTTTCATGCGTGCTGGGTTTTTCTAAAGGAAAATTATGTCAATAAGAACTTAAGATAATTAATCTTTTTATCAGATAAACCTGACACAGAGCACCTGAGCCAATTGATAAACATGAACCTCAACAGTAATGAGACAAATTGATATCAGGTGCCTCCTGGGCGGCTGCTCTGAGGATTCAACATCACCATTCCATTGGTGGAATTCCAGCACAGTCTCTAGATCAGACAGTACGATTCATCAATGGTAGTTTCCCGATTTTGGTAAAGGTATTCTGTCACATAATTTGCTAACATTCTGGGAAATCAGATGTAGGGCTATAAAAATATTGTGCATTAATTTTGCAACTTTCTTTAAAATTACCTCAACATGAAAATTTATAAAAAATAAAATTTTAAAAATTTAAGGGGGTGCGTATCATGCCATGTTCTTACCACACTAAATTTTAAAAAGTATTAAGAGGTAATCATTCTTACTGCTGCAAGGGATCTTATTGATAATGTGATTAAATATTAAAAGATGAGTGTCATAACTCGTCCAAGGTTGCAAAAACCTTGAATCTCGATCTCTGAATGTGGGTGTTCTGTTTTTATTGGATGCTACATTCTACTTCATCCTCGATTCTCTAAAAACCTGAGGCCACTTACATAAGCCAGCTCTTCACATTTCAGATCCTTTTCAGAGAAAAAGGAGGATAATATTGACAACACGTGTTTACCACACAGGTGCACCAGATCAACACTTTGCCCTGGAAGCCATCTGTTAATACCAGTTCAAGGAAGAATACCCTAACAGTGATTATGTGTGAAGACATGTGAAGATTCAGGCTTATAATTGATTGAAGATTCCATATCACAATACAAAAAAAAAAAAAAACCCAAAAACTATTACAATAAATAGACTAAATTGCAAACACATAGAGTAAATGAGGGGATTATAATGGAAAAATAGTACCCAAGAACTACTGCTTAAATCAATTGTCTTTAAATACTTTTGCTAATTTATGTTCTTGGGTTGACTTATAAATATCACAGGGCTCATTTTTCTAAACACAAATAATTACTAATATAAGAAGTAAAATATAATTGGTAATAATCTCTTCATTAAATGCATGAGTCAGTAGTTTTCTGCATATACAGTTCATATACCCAACGCAACAATGAGATTTTGAGGATGTGAAGGAAAGGAAACTCTGTACATTGTTAATGGGATTGTAAATTAGTGCAACCACGATGGAGAACAGTATGGAGGGTCTTCAAAGAACTAAAAATGTAGCTACCATATAACCCAGCAGTCCCACTGCTTGGCATATATACAAAGGAAGGGAATTCAGTATAGGAGTATAGAAGGTGTGTAGAACACATCTACACTCCTGTGTTTACTGCAGCATTATACACAATAGCCAAGACTTGGAATCAACCTAAGTGTCCATCAGTAGATGAATGAGTGAAGAAATTGTGGTACATATTATTGGAACTCATTTTCCATACTGCGAAAAATGGAGACATACATGGTTAGACAGTTCCAGGACAGCCCTCAGAAGCTGTGGACTATTATAAAGCCATGAAAAGAATGAAATCCTTCCATTTGGAAGAACATGGGTGGAACTAGAGAACATTAGATTAAATGAAATAAACGAAGTACAGAAAGATAAATTTGTCATGTTCTCATTATTGAGGCATAGGGCAAAATGTAGGTTACCAGAAGGTAAGCAGGGAAGCTGGAAGGTGGGGAGAAAGTAGTGATGATAAAGGGGTGCAAAAATACAGTTAGAGGTAATGAAGGATAGATACTTGATAACTCACCAAAGTGAGTATAATCAACAAGTTACTTTACAGCAACCCCAGATAGCAATTCCAGAGTAGAACTGGAATGTTCCTAACAAAGCAATTTAAATGCCTGAGGTGATGGATACTCCAATTACTTTGATTAATTCATATCGTATGCCTACATAAAACTCCACATGTACCCATCACATGTACACTTATGCACCCATAATGATTAAAAAATTTACAAAAAGGATTTTAGGGAAAACTTGTACAACTTTAAGGTTACATCTAAAATTTCATCTTTAGATTATAATGCTGCAAAACATGTCATTCCTGGAAAATTATAAATAATGACCCCCTTTTAATTAAACTGTCAGATTACTCTGTAAAATCTCTCCAAGGTAATATAAACACAACAGCAAGAAGAAAATCATGATTGTTTAATAAATAAAACCAGGCTCTTTTTTCCTAGTTGAAAAGTTCACATCATATTTCCATTCCAATTCCCCCACAGAATTTTATTCTAAAAAAAGACATTTTGTGCATGAAAGCCTTTAATGATCACTGAATCATACTTCGGTGCCTCAAATACATGTGAGTGAATTGAAAGGTAAATTATTTTAAGTATCTGATGGCCATAAGGCTCCAAAGAGTTGTTTTTAGATTGAATTACAATTATAAATATCATAGGGCTCATTTATCTAAGCACAAATAATTACTAATATAAGAAGTAAAATATAATTGGTAATAATCTGTTAACTAAATGGATGAGTCAGTAGTTTTCTGCATATACAATTCATATATCCAATCCAACAATGAAGATTTTTCATTCTTGAGTATTATTATAAGAATAAAACAAGGCATCCCACTAATTCTATTTCTTGTTTTCAGTTTTTATAGGTTTAAGCTCAGAGAAAAATTTGCTCTCCAAAGAATAGAGGAGAATGGAAGGAGCTTGATTTTAAGCAGGTCACTTAATTCTTCTATTCCTTCCATGTAGGTGACAAAAATATCACATAGTAATCATGTCAGAAGTTGTTTTTAATGACCTATCAGTGAACTAGTCATTGAGATACTCACTCCTTCAAAAATATGGAGCTGAAAACCGTCCGTCTTGCAAAAGCTAATTTTTGCCCAGGCATTTTCAACAATGCCACCAACATTTCCACTTGTCTCTGGCAGTAAAGTAAGGTTTCCTCCAGGATAATGCATCAGAAAAAGAATCTTCTAGATGGTTGAGAGCCGCATCTTTTTGTAAAGTAGGAGAAGGCATGTTGCTAAGGGGAAGTAGGATTTCTCCAAACCAGAGTCATTCTCTTCCAGGTCAATTTATAGGAACGATAAAATTGGAAATTACATGTGGAAATTTAGAACCTGGAAATTTATTCCCTTAAAACTATCTAATTTTTTAGGTATTATGGAGATCTTTGTGTATCCCAAGAGATATGCACGGCCTGGATCTCTTAGATTGTGCTTAACACAAGGAATCATCAACATACCAGTGAGCAAACTTGAGTACACATGGGGAGGATTTGTAGGATGAAGTGTTAATATATTGGATATATGTCCTCAAATTAAGAGAACACTTCCCAACGTGTCTTCAAAGGAAAACTAATCCAAATTACTCATTTCGGAAAATATTGCCTAATTTTCCCTCTGGGAAGGATTCCAATCCATATTACCACAATGTAGTCCATGAAAAACTCTTGAGTTTGAGACCAACCTGAGAAAGAGCAAGACCCCATCTCTATCAAAAATAGAAAAATTGGCTGTGCATGGTGGCATGCACCTGTAATCTCAGCACTCAGGAGGCTGAGGCAAGAAGATCGTTTGAGCCCAAGAGTTTGAGGTTGCTGTGAGCTATGATGCCATAGCACTCTACCCAGGGGATAGTTAGGCAATTAAGTAAGTTAAGGAAAATATTTACTGGGATATTACGGTCTTGCAACTGAAGCATGAAAATGTTGAAATACTCTTTTTAAAGTTGAAGGTTTTCCCCTTCCCAGTTAACAAGAAGGATTACATAATCTATGGACATGGTTAAGTTGGTGAGGTTTTGACAAATAGGAAAATGGGAGGTTAGCGAATTTGAGGAAATACTTGTTTATTCAGTTAATTAAACTGTCTAAATAGCTGTTTACTCAAAAAATACCAAAAACTATCCAAAAAATAAATAAATAAATAAACACAGACATCTTAACTTTAACTCAGAAGTTTCGCCAACTTATTTGCCCATGTTCCTCTTTTTTATTAATATCTCCCTAAACACACTTTCCAAATTATTGAGCTGTAGTTTTATTGAATGGAGAGGTTATGCCATTGTTTTCCCTAGTAAAATCCTAATAATTACCGAGCCCTGGATCGTCATGCAATAAATATTTGTAAACGGATTTACAGATCCACATATAGAGATTTGTTGACAAGAAAGAAAAATTAAATAGAAATTGATCAACAGAACTTGTATCATAAAGGAAAAGTTTAAACAAAACCCATAAAATATATCAAACAGGAGCAGGTGAAATACTGAAAACAAGACCCAAAGCTACCGCCCAGAGCATCATCTCAACCTCCCGCCATTGCGTCCCCTGGGAGCCCTGGCTTTGAGCCAGGAAAGTGTCGTGGGAGGACGGGGAAGGTGCAGCCACTGCTGCCAGATTACAGAGGAGCAGCTGGGATCACAGGGCAGCCACTGCAAGGGAAAAAAGCCATTGCTTTTTATAATCTTACAGCATGAATCTCAGAGCATAGCTGACCCTTCTCTGTTGGTCATTCTGCAATACAGAGACAGCAGAGGTAAAGCCCCTTATAAATGGTGATGTTAGTTACAGGACCATGAAAAGAAAGCTGGTTTTGGAGCCAGCAGGTCCAGATTCCATCTCTGCCTTCTCCCCTTTCCAAATAAGTAAACAAGTATTTCCTCAAGTTGGCTAAGCCCCCATTTTCCTATTTATCGATGCCTTACCAACTTAACCATGTCCGTGGATTATGTAATCTTTCTTCTTAACTATGAAGGGGAAAATCTTCCACTTTAAAAAGAGTATTTCAACATCTTCTTGCCTTAGTTACAAGACCATCATGTCCCAGTTTTCCTTAACCGACTTAATTGCCTAACACATTGTGACATCTTCCTTCAGAACATAACTTTGAGGTAAATAGTCAGAATTCTTCTGGAGAAATAAAATTTGACCCCTTCAACATAAAAAGATGGTAAGGACTCTAAAAAGTTTCTCTGCATTGGAAAAACAAATTCCACCTTTACAGAGTTTACTATCTATTCTATCATTGAAGAGAACCTACCACATATATTCTAATGTTCATTATCACAAGTCGTTGCAGCAAAGTAAAACAATTTTAGGGATTAAGAAAATTTCTGGGTTTTTTTCATTTAAATATCCACTTGGGCCTATTTTTATTGTTCACGCTCAACTGGAAGAAAGGAAGTTAGTATAAGCGATAATGAACAATTATATAATCCAAATTAAGAGAGAAAAGTATGCTTTCATTCCTCACTGAACAAAGGATATGTTTAATTAACACAGTAAACGTGCCCTCCCCCACCTCTTTCTAACGGGGATGACAGGAGGGAGAAGACAGAATTAGGTCATTCCCTCTCGATGACAGCACTGGATCCAGGGACAAAGTGAAATGAGCTTATTTTACAAAGTGAACTTGTAGAACATGATGGCTTTATGTTGCTATTTTATTTGTTCCTCTTCCACTACCTAAAGTTCTTTTTTGATGTGTGTGAGAGATATGTAAATTGTAAATTAAGGGATTACGGAAGCTGAGAGTTTCATTTTTTAGTACAATGTCTGTATCAAGTCAAATGCTTTTGCATAACTCAGGCTGGGCGGGGGAGTTTGTTCTGTGTTGTGTTTTTGTGTATCACACTGTCTCAGATCCATTCAAAGCAGACTCAAATCCTGTGTTAAGGTATATTTCATGTAGCTTTAAAACTCTGTAGCATGACATGCAATAAGAAACCCAGAAAAAATATCAATTACCAGAAATATAGTGCCCTTAACTTTTAACTTTCCTATTAAATGTGACCAGAAGGAGAAAGGATACAGTGGTTATATGAGGGACTCTGAGTTGCAAACAAAATGCCCCCCAAGGATTCTTAGGTCCCCATTCAAAGAAACAAACTGAAAGCGTCTGGTCGCTGTGTTTTTCTTAATGTCTCTCCAAGTCTTTATCCAAATGAGAATAGGTCCTTATAATTACATGAGTAAAATTCAATGGACAAATAACATTGTCACCTAGCCAAGTGTATCATCACGTGCCTAGCAAGAGTTAATGCCACTTATACCAACAGCACCAAAATATAATATACCAAGAATACAATACCAATACATTGCAAAATTATCTTAAAGCCATCTCCACAGTCTCACCCAGAAATAATATTTTACCAGCTCACTGGACATCCATTAGCCCCATAGGCTTGACACGTGACATTAACCATCACACTTATTTAGCATTATTTCTGGGAGAACATGCACTGATTCTATGTTACTTTGGAAACAATTTATTTTCCACTTGTTTTTGTATTTTCAAGGATTTACACAACTCCTACAAAACTTAAAACTTAAGTTCTGAGGTCAGGTGAACTGGACTCTAATGCCAGTTGCACCTTTTACTGAGAGTGTGATCTATAGCAAGTGGGTGATTGTATTTCTCTACTTCAGTTTCTTTTTCTTAAAAAAAATGTAGAAAAGAAAATTGCTTTCTTCATAGGGTTGTTTTAAGGATGCTGTAAAATGATGTGTGGAAAGTCCACAATAGACCTGTACATCTATCAGGTCTTTGAGTCCACAGAGCTTCTTTCATTCCGGGGCCCCGCCCATTTTGGTTAGCTGCTTCCTGGTCATTTTTTCTTGACTGTCCTGGACTTCATAGTTGATCATCTGACCACAGTCTCATCTGCACTCAATGCTGTTATTATATTATTGTCATAACCAGTGAAATGCCAGCATTGGATCCACCTTAAGCTCCAACTGAGTGTCTATACTTTGATACATTCTCTTGGGGAGAACCCTTCTGTCCCTCATCTGCAGCCACTCATACAATACCAAATCCCCTCCAAACCTCCATCTCTCAGAGAAACACTGGGGCAAGTAGCTCCTGCAACTTCCATGCCCACAGTTATACCTGTGATGGACACAGGATGGGTCTGATTGCTGAGATGATGAGGGCTGATACTCATTCTTTGATATTTCTTCATAGAGTGGGATCTGCTACCTTAAATAGCAGATTTAAGGCAGTTGCTCATGAGACAGGAACCTCTGCTCTTGGCTCTCCAACTCAATAAACCTCATGGTCTTCCTCTGATGGTTTAAGAACTTCTCTGCCCTCACCAATCCTCTATGGCAGTGGTTCCCAACCTTTCTAATACCTTGGACCTTTAAGACAGTTCCTGTGGGTCACAAACCACAGGTTGAGAACCGCTGCTCAATGGGGAACCATAGTCTTGAGTTATGCGAAGTTATAGGAACCCCCCCCCCACTTAAGGTGATATGTCTATGTTGGCTTTGTCAACAATTAAGTTAATATGGTACTTTCTATCTCACCTGGCTACCATGATTATTTCTCTGTTAGATGCAGAATACAGAAGAAAAGGTGGTGGGTATTTTCCCCTCACTGCAAATTCTACAAATAGCTAAATATTCACTTCTGTAACCTGATTTTCCCGTTGAAGTGTGTTTTGTTACTTTTTGGATGCAGTTGCCACATTTGAGAGGTTTCTCTTCGTGACAAGCTGGTCAGTCCACTGATGAATGCAGCTCCCACCTTCAGCAGATGTTCTGACACCTGCTTCCTGAGGAATGTGAAGTGTCTGGATGGCCTCACTGAGCAGTGATACTGGCGAGAGGGAATATGGGGTGTTCTTTGCCTTCAGTCAACCCAGTTTTATTCATTTGAAGACTAAGTGTCTTACAAGGTATGTGTGAGTGTACATTGAGGACTCGTGAATTTTTTTTTAATTCCAGGTGTTTATTAATCTCCCTGCAACTATAAGCCTACTCTTACATTTATTTTTAATTCCGTTCAATCATGTTTTTGCAATTTAGACCTGAAGCACAAACGTTATTGATTAACTGGTGTTATTGATTCAGCTCTTCCTTCCACCTCAAGTAGCTTAAATCAAAATAATCTGAGGATAAGAAACACAGCCTAATCTTGCATAGTGTCAGAGTGCCTCATAAAGGCCACAATGGGGCAGCTTCTTCCTGGCCACTCTGGGAAACAGATGATTTGAGCCAAAAGTAGAAACCCACAGATCTTCCCTGATCTAGGCGATGTTCTCTTCGTGGGCTCCCACAGCACTCTATATGTTCTCATTACACATTATTATTATCATTTGTTGATTATTGCTCTTCCCTGCTGAACCATCAATTTCACGAAGGCAAGAAAATGCGTCTGTTTTTCTTAAACCTGGATTCCCAGTGCTACTGTGCCTATAGCTTAAAAAATATTTTTTTTAAATATCTCTTGAATGAACAAATGAATGCTATGTGGAAGTGAAAGACTAGGAAACATGAAACTCACCATGGGAAATGCATGTGTGAAGCTGCAGAATCGAGGCAGTGCAAGACTGGAAAGATGGGCTGGACCATCCCTGGGCCCCACCCTCCTGATGGCTCCTGTGGCCAGTGGTCATGCTCATGACTAGAAAGCAGACACTCTAGCCTCTGACAGATGCTTCCAGCAGTTAGGTACAGAAAGAGGAGGTCAGAACCAAGTAACTATTTTACAAGCTAAGATACCAAGTGAATAAACAAATCTGGTAGGATTTTTGACAAATCTAAGAAAATGACCTAACAAATAATAAAAACAAGTAAATAACCTGATCCCAAATAACAAAAGGCAAATGCAGGAAACTAGGAGAGTTAGTTCAGCTAAATCACAGATACATTTTGTAAATGTTTAAGTGTATAAATAATGCCCTGAGCTGAGGAGTTGAACTATATGATGAAAGGGATGACTGTGTTTGCCAGAGTGAGCAGGGGATGGGTAGGAACAGGGCTGGTTAAAGCCCACAGATATATACTCATGAAGCAGGAAGGCTTAACAGATCAAACACCATGGATCACAAGTCAGAAGGCTACTGCAGATTTTCTTCCCAAAATGTACATAAGTTCATGTGCCATGTTCTTCCAAACACTCAAAGGATAATAACTTCAATGCCCTATGAATTGCTCTAGAGCACAAACCCAGTTGGAAAGATTCCTTATGGATGTTCATAAAGATAGTATACCACTGGTGTGAAATCCTGGCAAATAAAGATCTATACTATTTATGAATGCTTATGATAAAATTATAGATAAAATACAAAACAATTAAAACTTTTAATAATATTTACCCAAAAAGAACTCATCAAACTCTTGAATCAAAGAGTATCTGAATCAAATTGGAGAGTGAATTATGTCCATAGATGCCGAAAGCCTCTTTTCAAAAATTTATCATGCAGCTATGATTTAAAAACAAAAATCATCCTTTGTCAACTATTTTCAAAGCTTAGTTTTTAATGTGATAAAAAGCACCTACCCTAAATACCAAACCCCTAAAGATATTGCCATTATTTCAGGAATAAGAGAAATAAGCTTTTGATCACTAATATTATGATTTCAGAAGGTATAAATGGCATTAAGATGTTTAATTTTAAAAGTTATATAATAAAAAAGAAACAAATTATTATTGTTTTCAGATATGACTTGTCTAATACAAAAACCTAAGACAGTCCCCTACATATCATAGAAATATGATGCTAGACATAAATTTAAGTGAACTTGGCTACCATCACATCAGAATAGCTAAAGACTGACCATACCAAGAATGTGGATTAACCCAAATCCTGATAAACTGCTGGTGTGAATGTAAAGTGGCACAATCACTTTACAGAACTGGTTTTTTTTTTTTCAAAATCAAACTTACTTTACCAAGTAACTCATACCTCCCATTTCTAGGTATTAAGCCAGGAAAAAAAGAGAAAATACTTGTCAATACATGTACAAGAATGTTTGCATATGTAACCAGACGAGCAACAAGTGAGTGAATAAACAATGTGGTTACACCCACGTGATGGAATATTATTCAGCCCTGAAAAGGAATTAACTATGGACACAGGTAACAATATGCATGACTCTCAAAATCATTATGCTAGGGAAAATCACCAGACATGAAAGAGTATGTCCCATATGTTCTCATTTACATAAAATTCTAGAAATATAAATGAATCTATAGTGAGGAAAAAAAGTAGATTAGTACTTGTCTGAAGTAGGAGTGTGAAATGAGTTGGCTGGAAGGGGGTAGAGGGAATTTAGGTGGAATAATGGGAAGGTTTGTTTTTGGTGGTAATTTCATGTGAAAACTCATCAAACTGTATACTTTAAATAGACATGGGTTGGCCAGTTGCAGTGGCTCAGGCCTGTAATCCCAGAATTCTGAGAGGCCAAGCCATGTTGATTGCCTGAGCTCACGAGTTCAAGACTAGCCTGAGCAAAAGCGAGACCTCATCTCTAAAAATAGCCTGGCATTGCACCAAGTATCTGTAGTCTCAGCTACTTAGGAGGCTGAGGCAAGGATTGCTTGAGCCCAAGAGTTTGAGTTTGCTGTGAGCTGTGACACCACAGCACTCTAACGAGGGTGACAAAATTAGAGTCTGTCTCAAAAAATAAATAGATAAATGAATGAATAAATAAATAGATATAGGTTTTTGCATACAAACTATACATCAATGAGGTTATTTAAAGATCCAATAGTGTCTTCTGGACAAAGAAACTCAAAGATTGAGGAACACTCATAGTGTAGGATATTCTAATACTAAAATGTATAAAGTCCTTTAACTTGTTTCCTCAAAATGGTTTTTTGGTTCTTCTTTGCTTATAGACACTATATTTCATCACAGTCAATTAAGAAAATGTAAAGATGTGATGATGTAGACACCTATGCAACAATAGTAGAAAAACACGAATGGTTTATTTCCATTTATCTCTTAGAGAGAGAGACATAGAGAGAGATGAGAGATTAACTTTGCTGAGAAGGCTATGCCTAGCTAAAAACTTCTTTTCCCTGATATTGGTAGTTGGAGCTCCTAGAAAATCAATTTTTTATTTTTTACTAACCAAAATGGGCATGCTGGGTTTTGCTCTGCATACACTGCCCTTTTTTCTGACCCGAGAGTGTGAATGAGTTGTCTGGATGTCCAGCAGTCATCTTGAGACTGAGAGGAAGAAATCACATGCCCAAGATGGTAGATAACAAAGAAAGAAGACATTTGGGGGCCCCCCTGGAAAGACTATTCTCTTTTCCCTGATACATGAGAAAAATAAATCCCTTACTATTTTCAAGAAGAGCTATTCCAAATTCTACTGGCTATAGCATTTGTTGAGTTAAAATCAACCTCATATTGCTATTGCTAAAATGAGACTCAAAGATCTCATCATCAAATCTCTTTTTGTACAGTTGATAAAACAGGCCTAGAAAAATTTAAGTGACTTTTCTAACAGGAAGCAACCAAAGGAGCCCAAACTGGCAGCCAAACCAGTTTATTCTGAGTTTGGCACCATTTCCACTGTCTCTGCCACCATACTGAGTAAAGGGAAATAATGATACTGAACAGCCTTACTTACTCTGTGCCAGATACTGGGCTAAGAGAGATCAGGAAGATAAACTATCTAAGACCATCCTCCTTTCTTATAAGGAGAAAACAATCTAGATGAAAAGATAAAACTTCATCAGGTCATAGAATGGTCAGAATAGATTTAAAATACAGCTTGTGGTATTAGTCTAGTTACATATTGGACCACAACCTTCAGGCAGAAAACGACAACAGAATAAGCCAGTATCATACATAGTAAGGGATAACCTGTTAGAGTCCATATTACGAAAACATCACTTTGGGTAGACATGATCTGAGATGTTTGTACCAACAAATGGGGGTTGATTTTCCTTAAAGAAAAAAAGAAGATTAAGGTACACAGAAGACGATGGGGAAAAGATCCCTAGAAGCATAAATGACTTTAGCATCGAGGTCATAGTGAAAATGACTAAGAAACGTCTAGGGAAGAATGCAAATGAAATGGTTTGACTATGACAGAAGGTTTTATTGACGTTCTTATGCAAAAATGTTGGCAAAAAACAGGTCAGAACTGAAAAGCGATTTAAAAGATAGGATAGGCAGCTTCAACTTTATCCTTCAGATAAAAAAATGACTCAATGTTGAGTTTTAATCATGAAAATGACTTGGAAAAGTGCTTGTTTCAGAAGATGAACCTGGCTGGACATGGAGGCTCACACCTGTAACCCTAACACTCTGGGAGGCCATGGTGGGTCGATCACTAGAGTTTGAGAGTTTGAGGCTCCCCTAACCCAGAGTAAGATCCCATCTCTACTAAAAATAGAAAAACTAGCTAGGTTTCATGGTGGGCACCTGTAGTCCTCTCTACTCAGGTGGCCGAGGCAAGAGGATTGCTTTAGCTCAAGAGTTTGAGGTTGCTGTGAGTTATTCTGATGCCATGGCACTCTACCCAGGGTAACTACACAGTGAGATTCTGTCTCAAAATATTAAAAAAGGTGAACCTGGTGTCCATAAATTGAGGAGAGGATACAGAATAGAAAATATTAAAGTACATATTTAACAAAAGCTATATACAATATGTAATTCAGTCTATATGTACACACACATACATATATTTGTACATATATATGTATGTGTATAATTCTCAATAAGGAAATGAGCAATTAAATATTATAAGAATTATATGTTGAAATTGGAACTAATGGATTAACAACTATAGGCTCACATGAAAGAAAAACTCAATGAAATTCACCTGGAGAGAGCGGGCGGGATTGGGTAAGTTCCCACCCAAAGGGCACATTACATGGGCATGTGGCACACCTGCTGGGTGAGAAATACAACTACGACTCGGACTGTAACCTTACAAAAGCAAACTATGGAACCTAATCATATTGCTATGAAATCAAAAAAGAAAGAATTGCATATATTAATGCCTAATGTATCACCTGGAACATACTAGGTGCTTAACAGATCTGTGAATAATTTCTTAACAAGGTTAAAAAACAAAACATTGAAGTCCAAACCAAACTCGTATCACAGACTCTTGTTAGCCAGGGATATTTAAACATCTTTTATCAATCCTCCAAATGTATATAATCCATTTCTCTTCCTAGACAGAAATGCAAGTTTTAAGAAGCACCCAAAACTGGGAGAGTTACCTAGGTAACCCCTGAAGGGAAATACATGAGAATTAAACTCTGATCATAAGCGCTAGCTTTCAGTCTGCCTTCTGACAAGAGGCAACAGGTATAGCATCAAAGCTTCCACTGAACGAGCATATCAAAAAGAACAGATGACTCAATTCTGAAGTACCTAAGTGTCTACTTGTGATTGCAGCCACCTTTCTTCAAGCCTTTGGTTATTTTTAGAACCACCTTTTAACAATGGCCAAATGAGTTCCCAGTACTAAGAATTTGGGTGAGATCTGTGTAACTGCAATTACTTGAGTACTTTTTTAGACTACAAAAAAAAAAAAAAAAGACAGAGATTTAAGCATTTTAAATGACTCAAGAGAAGTGGATGAAGATGACAACTCACCTGCTCTACCTCGGAGAGCCAGACATGGGAAGACACTCCGATAAAGGCCAGCATTTGCCGCTCTCTCCATATTTAACGTTTAGAGTAGCTATGCAAAAAGAACACTTCTCTGTGAGATGGCCATGTTGCCAAACCACCAAAACATCAGGATAATAAATGGGAAATGTCAATTAACCATCTGGATGTGCTGCTTGATTTACCAATGCAGCTGATTCTGCTGCTTTCACTCAGGCAATACGGCATCTTGTTGGGTAATGGTGCTCCCAGGGAGAGAGAACAAAAAGAAAGCGTCTGCCGGGTTCCAAAGCTTCTGTTGAAAGGAGAAAATTATGTTTCCCTAAAATTGGAGAAATAACGTTGAATTTTTTAATGTTTCCCTTCATCACAATTCTTTGTGTTAATGCATTACACAGTTTACTGTTAATATTTTTAAATTTAAAAAATGGCTATTCATTCAAGAGACTATTTTATCTGTACAGAATTTTCATAATCATAGGTTATTAGAAAAGAATGTGAGACACCATTAAATGGTTCTTAACTGAGTCAAAATACCCTGGGGACTTGCATCTTTGGTAGAGTAACAGAAACTGGTCTTACAATATCAATTAAATTTTTTTTTTAAATAGACACAATATAGGTCATAGGTGCCACAAAAGAGCACTAAGGGAAGGAAACAGATTAGTGGTGAAAAATGTTTCCCGGCCACAAAGCAATAAAGGGAGGCCTGAGAGATTAACTGTGTCCTTGACATGACGGGGATGCTTCTGGCAGAGTTCTGAAGGGTAGAGACGGAACCAGAGATGAAGGAGAGAGCGTTAAGGGCTACTCAGGTCTTATGCTGAACACTGAATGTCTGTGAAAAACTCCTAAAACCAGGGAGGAAAAACCCTACAGAATGGGAGGGAACCAGTCAACCTCTAGATCTTACTATGGTCACAAGTAGCTTGTGTTCCCACAGGCCAGAGTGGAAAGGTCGTCAAACATGAGGACATTGAAGAGGGATTTGAGAAGACAGTTCATACTACATGGCAAAGCTAAATCAGCCTCATATCAAAAGCTACTTGGAACTCACCTAAGAAAGCTGAAAAGATAGATTCAAAAAATCAAACTCAAGTAACTTACCTGCGTCCCATGGTAAAATTCAAAAATATATAAAGAAATACGAAAAACAAAAATACAAATCTAACATTAAAATCTTAAGTGTCTGTAATCCATCCAAACATTATCACACAGACAAAATGCATTAGAATTCATAATAAGAAGAAAAATTAAGCAAAATAAGTAGTTTATAAATTACAAAGATGATATAATTAGCAAATAAGGATATTAAGACATTATGCTAATAATCCATATGTTTTAAAACACAGAGGATGACATGAGAATGAAGAAATAAAGATTAAAAATATCCAACTCAAACTTCTTTTATTCATAGATGAAAATTTTAATGCCTGAAATAAAAAAAAAATAGAATAGATGGGATCACCATCACATCAGATAGTGTAGAAGGAAAGACTGGTAAATTTGAAGGTATAGCAACAAAAACTATTCTTAAAAAACAAAAGGGAAAACCTGGAAAAAAACATAAAAACAGGAGTGAGATGTCAGGCAACATCAACTAAACTCACATACTCATAAAGGAAAGGAGCCAGAGGAGGAGAAAAATGTAAGAATAGGAAAGTTATTTGAAGAAGTAAGGTAAAATTTTTCCAAGTTTGAAAACTATAATCCACAAATTCAAGAACGTTACTTTCTTAAGCACAAGAAATATGAATATAAAATCATATAGATGCACCATATTCAAATGTCTCAAATCCAATACTAAGGAAAAAGTATTAGAAACCAGCCAGAAAAATATACAATACAACCATAAGACCAAAGAAAATATCCACAGGCCTATCAGAGATAAGACATCATGAAGACAGGAGAGTAACATACGGAAGGAGTAGTCAACTTGGAACTGGGTACCCATGACTACTTTCTAAAAATAAAGGCAAAATAAAGACATCTTAGGAAAACAAACAGGGATTACTCCCAGACCAACAGTCCTAGTGAAAGAAAAATGGCAGAAGGAATTTTACATCTTCATAAAGAAATGAAGAAAAGCAGAGTGTGTGAGTGTGCAGGGATTTTTATCGTATTTCAAAAATCTGTAAAATGCAATTGATAGCAAAAAAAAAAAAAAACTAATAGGCTGACATGGTGGCTCACACCTGTAACCTTAGGACTCTAGGAGGCTCAGGTGGGGGAAGTGCTTAAGCTCAGGAGTTCAAGAGCAGCCTGAGCAAGGACGAGACCCATCTCTACTAAAAATAGAAAAACGAACCAGGTGTAGTGGTGCACACATTAGCCCAGTTACTCTGGAGGCTGAGGCAAGAAGATTGCTCAAACCCAAGAGTTTAAGGTTGCTGTGAGCTATGATGACACCATGGCCCTCTGTATCCAGGGCAACACAGTGAGACTGTCTCAAAAAATAATAATTAATAATAATGATAACTTAGATTTTTTTATATACACAGAAACAAAATATATGACAATATAGCACAAGTTCAAGTGGTAAAAATAGAAATATAATATTAGGATGTTCTTATGCTATACACATGTATATGGAGTAATATGATATTATTTGAATAGGCAATGATATGTTAAGTCCTTATACAATAAACCCTACCAGAACTACTGAAATAAAACAGTAAAAAACAAACAACAATAAAAAAGTCTAAGAATAGGTAACTAATAAGCCGAAAAAGTAGATAAAATTGAATTCATAAAAATGCTCAATTAATCCAGCATAAGAAGTATATAGTTTTCTATTGCTGAATCACAAATAAACCTCAGCATATCAGTTCACACAATATTTATTATCTCACACATTTTCTAAGGGTTGTGAATTCAGGAATGCCTTTGCTAGGTGGTTCCTGCTCAGGGTCCCTCATGGGTTGTGATTAAGAACATGATTATTCTTCCTCAGCACATACAGTAACGTAGAATGATACAGGGAAGATTAACATGGCCCCTTAGGGTGACGTGGGCCCAAGGATGATGTGAAAATTAATCAAGCAGTTTCTATTTTTAGAGTAGTGTAGCTATAGTTAACACCAATATACTACACATTTTAAAATAGCTAGAAGTTAGGATTTGAAATGTCTGTAACACATGAAAATGACAAATACCTGTGCTAATTGACACCCTAAATTACATGTTTTAATCATTACACATTCCGTGCTTGCAAAAATATATAACCTGTATCCCGTAAATATGTACGAATATTATATATCAATAAACAAGGACATGATTACTTAGAAAAACCCTCACTCAATAATTGATGAAACTAGCAGAAAGCAAATCAGTAAGAATGTAGACTTGAAAAACAAATATAAACCAGCACAACCTAATTAACATTTGTAAAACATTTTACCCAAAACAGCAGTTTATACACTCTTTTTAAGTTACACGCTGTTTACCACTGCTTGCCAAGATTAACAATATTTTATGTCATAAAACAAGCCTCAATAAATTTTGAAGTATATTCTCTGACCATAATCAATTTAAATTTAAATTAAAAATCAATAGCAGTTGGGTGGTGCCTGTGGCTCAAAGGAGTAGGGCGCTGGCCCCAAATGCTGGAGGTGGCGGGTTCAAACCCAGCCCTGACCAAAAAAAAAAATCAATAGCAGTAAAATATCTGGACGAGCCCTAAATATTTAAAAACTTAACAACAAACTTCATGGCTCAAAGAAGAAATACAAAGAAAATTAGAAAATATTTTCAACTGAATAAAAGGATAATATGACATATCAAAATGTGAGCCTGCCCGCGCTCTCCTCAACGCAGCCAGCCGCCGACCCGCCGGCCCCGGGCAGCGACCAATCGTGCTAGGGCGCGAACGGCGGGCCGGGCGGCGGCGCAGGCTGGAGTGGGCGCGGAGGCAACCGCCATGGCGTTCCTCAAACTCCGCGACCAGCCATCACTGGTGCAAGCAATATTTAATGGAGATCCTGATGAAGTTCGAGCACTAATATTTAAGAAAGAAGATGTTAACTTTCAGGACAATGAAAAGAGAACCCCATTGCACGCTGCTGCCTATCTTGGAGATGCAGAAATCATTGAACTGCTTATTTTATCTGGAGCTAGAGTTAATGCCAAAGACAGCAAATGGTTGACACCTTTACACAGAGCAGTTGCATCTTGTAGTGAGGAAGCAGTTCAGGTGCTTCTGAAGCATTCTGCAGATGTTAATGCTCGAGACAAAAACTGGCAAACCCCTTTACACATAGCTGCTGCTAATAAAGCTGTAAAGTGTGCTGAAGCTTTGGTACCTCTTCTGAGTAATGTGA
>CAUYQV010086165.1:0-10143 GCA_963574575.1 Galagoides demidoff
TGTACTCAATACTACTATGAAATCAATATATAATCACCTACACACTCATATGAATGGCAAAGTATAATTTTAGTCCAGAAAATAGAAGGGAAGAGGCGAGAGAGGGGAGGGGGGATATGGGAGGAAGGAGGGCATTTGAGGGGATCTCACCTAATGTGCATGATGCAATGGTACATTTCAAAACTACTAAGAAATGAGTATAATTGTGTTTGGTGTGTACTTACACACTGTGTGTTACAATGTGAGCATTTCCCATTGTATATTGAAGCAGCACCCTGAACCCCATAAATGCCTCAATGTACAAAGTTATGATTTAATAAAAACTAATAATAAAAAAGAAGAGTATAGCCTGCCTTAAAGACTAACTATATTTGAAAATTAACCTTTTGCTTTCCTTACCACTCTATTCTTCTAACATTTAAGTTCTTGAAGGTGTCTATAAACATTATAGCTATTACGAGAAGTAAAAAAATTAAAATTAAAACTAATAATGAAATGAAAAACACATAATTAAAGAGACCACTTTCCCTCATCCACTGAGTTATATGTCTGAGACAGAAGGAAAAATCTCTTTGAAAGTGGAAAATCATAACTACAATACATACAACTCCCAAGTTTCAAAATAAAATTCAAGTTGCAACAGACAGTATTAAATATATTTCATTATCACTATCCTTATCATTAATAACATTCAGTTTGGTTTCCTTCCATGTGGCAATTCTTAAAATGCAGTTTGGAGTTACAGCTAGATTTATTTCTTTTATTTTAATGAATGTATTTGTTTTGTGCTTCTACCCAGAGGCAAAATGATTGAGAGAAGCTTTATTTTATAAACAGACAGGAGATTCAGAGCTTGTCAAGTACTGATTCTGAACTTGACTAGGAAATTGCCCAGCCCCAGACAGATGGTCAGCTCTGGACCTACCCACATATACCTGGACTTGTGCTGGGCAAAAGCTCAAATGTTAAGATGCTCAAGCAAAGTGCACAAGACCCATATGTGCACTTATTCATGCACTTGACCTAGAGTTCTCAAGTATACTGAATGTCACATAATTTCCACATTAGAGTCTCATTTCTATTTTTTTTTTCTTTTAGAGGTGGGGTCTCACTGTGCTGCCCAGGACAGACTCAAAATCCTGAACTCAAGTGATCCTCCCGCCTCAGCTTTCCTGGTAGCTGGGACTACCGAGGTATGCCAGCACACCAGGCTTAGCACCTCATTTCTTAGTAATCTACATAGTATAGAGGAAAGAGAAAGTTCTTGCGTTGCAAGGACAAATATTTTACTGTGTTTAAGACCTCTCTTTTCAGAGCTATCTCTAGTGTTGTCAATTTTAGAATAATTCCTTATTTAGAAATATTTAGAAAATATTTCTTTCAACTGCTTTTGTTGGTAACACACATTCTCTAACTTCTTCCTACCCGGGCAGTCCCCTTAGAAAATGTAGTATTTTCCTCTTTGATATCCTGAAGCCCAAGTAAACGAGGCTACTATTTCATGTCCTTCATTTTCCCTAAGTATCCGTGCTGCTGAAGTGAGCACAGCATTTTCCCTGTGTGCGGACTGTATCCGTAAGATGCCCTGGTATGTGCCACAAGGAAAGCTAGCCTGTATCTAACTAATCAGCCTGGGCTCCCTCTGCTGGTTAATGCCCATACCAGGAGCCCACAAAGAATAAGAAAGATGTGAATTTTTAACAAGAAATTTGTATGAAAATAAATCAAACACTAGATTGCCAAAAATGTCAAGACCTGTGGAAACTCTAGGATCTACTTTTACTCCATTATCAGCAAATACATTAGCCTATTTCTGTTTCACAGATGATAGCAGAAGACAGAGACCCCTGGATCAGACACAGGATTGCTCAGGACAAGGCATGTGTGCCAGTTCTCCTTTTCCTGAAATCCTGCAGGCTGACATACAAAAGCTCAGACACAATACTACAAGCAATGGGTTAGTTTCATATATGAGGAACACTGAGCTTGGGAGACCACTGTCAAAACAAACAGTACACAAGCCCATTCTTTTGTTACCTTACCCCATTCTCAAGGTTGTTTGAGGTAAAACAAAATCCTGAGAAATGGTCTAAAGAGAAGTCAGGCCTTGCATTCTTAAACTACCTAGCAAGACTCGTAAGATGCAAGAAATCCATGGAGAACTGTCTTTTCCAATAAACACTAGATAATTATTATTACACATAAAGTATCAACTTCATTAAAGTAATTACAGAATTTCTTCTTGCTTTTTTGTAAATGATTTCTTTTTTTAACTTTCCATGACACTGTTAGTTAAAACTCTCTCTAAAACAAGAAGTTAGCACTTCACTATCTTTTATCAAATAGTAGTTGGCCCACTTGGTTGAATTATAAATAAGGATAAATGAGAACTAATGTTTCATAGAGTTTGGAAATTTTTAAAAATAAAATTACCATAACGTAAGGCTCCTTGTTTATGTATGAATACTTTCCAGAGTCTCTTTTCAAATACTCAGGGCTATAGAATTATAATGGGACAGAGTATTATAGAATGGCAGAAACCCACAGATAAACCCTTAAACTTATAGCATCACAGAATGTAAAGCCTTAGGGTTAGACAGAAACCAATTATAATATTTTGACAGCTGGGTTTTATGTTCACATTTTAACATTAGCCAAAAATCTTGTACCATCACAGTGTAACAGCTTTAAATCAAGAAGTGCTCAAGTTTCCACTATTGCTATAAACGTTTCTGCCTTGCATTCATAGAACATTAGAAGTGTTTTCACACACTTCTCTTCTTTGTATCTCACTTTTACCATGAAGTTTGGGTAGAAAAGATTTCCCTTCCATCATTGAGGAAGCTAAAAAGAAAACAGTACTCCATAGCCTAGGGCACAACACAGCCTAAAGGGCATCTGTGCTCTGCTCTTCCTAGCAGCCCACACTGCTCCTCAGCCCCCGCTCACCACACCATCAGCTGGGAGGCTACAGGCGCCAGCAACAGAAAACCTTACTCATACTTACTTCAGCTGCAAGGAATTTATAAGCTCTCCTGACTTAAAAAGTGCAAGGGAGGGTCAGGCTTCTAGAGAGATTTGATGAGGCTGCCATCTGTGTCTTGTTGTCCTCTAGGTAACTGCTTCCTGCCCCACTGACTTGCCTCATAATAAACTGCCCATGCCCAGCACTCATCCACAGATCACTCAGGTTCAAAGTGGTGTTCTTTTCTCAAACATCAAAGAACATTCTTAAGCATCCTTCTAATTAGACCAATCTAAACCGATCCTTTTAGTCAGGGCAATGTCATAGATGTAAAATAGCAGCCCTAACATTTGCTAGGATAATGTCCCTGCATTGATATTTTGAAAGTGTTCACCATGCAAAACTTATTCTGCAAGATGCTTTATATGTGTATACACACACACACACACACACACACGTAGGTAAATTTTTTAAGCTTTAACTATCTCTGAGGCCATAAGATGAATGCAATGTTTCATATGAATTATCTAATTTATTTTTCACGACCTTACAACCACCTTGTAAGGCAGGTGCTATTATTATACTCCTTCTACAGGTAAGGAAGCTGAGGCTTAGAGAGATTGAATAAGTTGCCCACTGCCACACAGCCATTGATGGGAGAGCCTGCCTTCAGCAGACAGGTTGACCCTGGGGCCCACACACCCAACCCAAGCCACTGTCCCAGGAAAGGGAGGAGCTGGACTCCCCTGGCTACACAAATGAGGGTGGTCTCTTCTTAGAGACTCACCTGCACCTTAGCATGAGACTATTTATTCTGAGGAATCCTGCAGTGACAAAACTTTCCTAACTGACTTAATGCAATGTTTCCTGGTCTCAGCTACTACAGAGCTCTTCCTATCCCACACCTCCAGTGTTCTATCCATTTATCTATCTTCAGCGAGATGCTCTGTCACGTGGCTACAGTAAACTTCGCGATAGAGAAGCTCCTAGTCCTTGGAGAGGCTGTGTTTCCCTTGTTTAGCTTTGCATGGCAAGTTCAGCTGAGGCAGAGGGGCCCTCACCTGCCCCTATGCTGGTCTACAGAGGACCCCATGGCTGGTATCAGCCATTTCTAGCTCTTTGCTGAGTGAGGGTGTTTGGACACTGAACACCATGAGTACTGGTAATGCTGCACTGTTGAACACAGCATGCCAGAGAACTATGCAGGTGTGCTGGCTTAGCTTCAGCAAGTTAGAGCACAGTGGGTCCTCACAGATACACCTCCTCAGGAATGGACAGAGGGTTAGTGATCAGGCATCCAGGGACGTGCACAGGGCACCCCACCATCCAGAAGCTGGTTTGTGGCTGGGCCACCCAAGCTGCGGACACAAAGCCCCACTCCAGCAGAAGCCATCTGCATCATCTCCTTGTGTTCTCTAAAAGTGTCCTGTCCATAAAGCCAACACTCAGTCCGTCATTGCCTTTCTGGGTTATATGCTGCCCTGGTCTGAGTCTCAGGCCACTTGTTTTTTAAAGCACAACTAGAAAGAGGTTGTTTTCATCTGAGTCAAAAGAAGCATGAAAGATCCACTAGCTCTGCAGCCATTCCTGGCTAAGGATGGCCTTGGACGAAGCCACATTGCACAGGGGGGCTTCTTTGTCCCCTCCAAGTGCTGTGGCCACTTTCTATTCACAAGCACTCTCTGTGTTTTTGGTGATACTAAATTTGCCCATTGGCATGTCCACTCATCTCTCCAGAAGATACACTTGAAATCTTAGTGCTTTCCATCAACTGAGTATGGAGAGTGAGGGTTGGCACTAGTGCCCACCAGCCACTTGTGGTCATTGGCTGAGAAGTCCTCAATATCACTGTGATGCAGAGATTCTTACAGAATGATTTGGGCTCACCATTAGTCACTGTCCTGGGAAGGTGATTATTTATTCTAGGGAAAACCTCTTCATTTCAGGATGTGTTAGATTATACCACCCAACTCAGACAAGGTGCACACAGCTGGAAGCACCCCTGCATGCCGCTGCTCTGCTCCCTCACTCCCCCTTGCTCCCACACCTGCAGTGGCTTCATCATGCTCCCTCAGCCACTTCCAAACATCATAAATCCACCCCATCTCAGCATACCAGGCCTTCAGTCAGGGAGGAGATGTCTGGACCAGGAGTTCAATGTTTCTTCTGTAACACATTAGGACCAAGATGGACTGGACTCCTGTAGGAATGCCTCAGAGGCATCTGATAGTTAGAGGCATCTTTTTTACTGTTTTCCCTAGAGCTGTTAGCAGATTTTCTAAACTCATGTTTGTGTATGTTGTTTTTTTAAAAAAATTCCCATTATGAACTGGTTTGATCAATAAATTTTCTGTCCTTACAGTTCATGGAGTATCCAAACCCTGGGGTTGGTAATGTCTATGAAATAAGGCAGTGGGCAAGAGCCTCATCAGCCATGATGGGACACATCTGATGGCATGTGACTCACTCCCTGTGATACAGCACCTGTTTACATTACCTTGTCCTCAGAGAGCCTGTTCTCTTCTGGCCTCAGCCTGGCTGCACTTGAGAATGAACTTCTTGAATCTATATCCATGGGCTTCACTATGATCTGACTGCCAACACCTGGAAAAATCTGGTTGCATGTTTGCTGGAGAAAACCAAAGAAACACATCCAGGATCCTCAGGAGTTGCTGTTTTATCTCTTACTTACAGTGATGTTCAGAACTGCATAGTGCTGGCCAGACCAGTGGCTCACACCTGTAATCTGAGCACTCTGGGAAGCCAAGGCAGGTAGATCACCTGAGATCAGGAGCTCAAGACCAGCTGGAGCAAAAATGAGACTCCATCTCTACTAAAAATAGACAAACTAGCTGGGTATTGTGACAGATGCCTATAGTCCAGCTACTAAGGAGGCTGAGGCAAGAGGATTGCTCAAGCCCAAGGGTTTGAGGTTGCTATGAACTATGATACCACAGCACTCTACACACAGTGAGACTCTCTCTCAAAAAATAAACAAATAAATAAATGTTTGGTGCTGCTTCTGAAGAAGGCAAGGGAGGGGAAGGGCACCAGCACCAGACTATGTGATCTGAATGAGTCACAGTCCTTATCAACTCTCCTCCAGACACTTTGTAATGATAAGGTATTGGAACCTGCTGGATTTCTCTGTTACCATGTAGAATTTCTCTACATGGTGGTCAAAGCACCCAGAGTTGACCTGGAAACCTTGAGTTCAAGGTTGTGGGGGACAGCTAAGGGAATAGGTTCTAGAAGGTCTAAGTTTGAGTCCTACTTTCATTATTTTTGAATGGTGTGATTTAAAATGCAGTTGCTTAGTTTCTCTAAGCATTGGTTTCCACATTTGTTAAAGGTAGGGAGAGCAGTGCTGCCTCACAGGCCTGCTGAACTGACTGCAGCCCTCCCTGAATGAGCAGCCTCATTGCAGTGTGGTGCTATAGATCCTCCCATCAAGAGGGGCAGTCTTCTCCATGAGTCTGGGCTGGCCTTGTGATTTCTTGCCAACAAAATGCAGTGGAGGTTGCATAAAGCCATTTATGCACCAGGCCCCACAAGGATGTGCATTCTCTCACCTTCTCCCTGTTGCCACCCTGTAAACATAATGAAGTTAATCTCCTGGGTGGTAAGAGCCAAGTGGCTATCAGTTGAAGCACTGCTGATATCTGAGAGAAGCCCTTCATGGTCAGCCAGCCTCAGTCAGCCCAGCAACTGACCGCATGTGTGTGAGCAAGCCTGCCAAGACCAGACAGCCAAACCCACCTATCCAGAGATTCATCAGCAACAACAAATGGTTCTTGGAATAAGCCAGGGTCTTAACTCAGGCTACTATAACAAAATGCTAAGACAACACACTTTTAACTCTCACAGTTACGGAGGCTGAGAAGTCCAAGTTCAAGTTCAAGGAGCCAATATATTTGGTTCTTGGTGAGAGCCCACTTCCTGGTTTGAAGATGGCTGTTTTCTTGCTGTGTCCTCACGCGGCAGAGAGAGAGAGCTCTCTATGCTTCCCCTTCTAGTAAGGGCACTAATCCTATCATGGAGGCTCCACCCTTATGACTATATCCTAACCTAATCACCTCCCAAAGGCCCCCACCTCAATATATCATCACACTGGGGAGTAGGGCTTCAGCATATGGCTTTTGAGGGGAAATGAACATTAAGTCCATAACCACCATGAAGTTTTGAAGTAGTTTATTAACTGACACAAAAATCCTAACTGTCATGAAATGTAAATGCTTTAACTGGCAGAGAAGCAAGATGGTGACTGAGTAACAGCTTCCTTGCAACTGGGCATGGTGAGACTGGGGAGAGAAGACTCCAGGCATCAATGGCTGGTGGAATATGCCCAGAAACAACCCTTTGGAAACACAGGGAATCAGTGAGAGACTTCTGGACCCATGAGGAGGACAAAAGCAGTGGAGAACTGGCAAGTGGTTGCGTGTGTTTGTTTGGTCTAATCCCAGTGGCAGCTGACTCATCAAAACTCTAGGCCAAAGGCACAGTAACTTAAAGAGCAAAAGGAAGTGAAAGGAAAATTAGGGAAAGGAAACAGATAAAAGAAAACACTCATGAGGAAGAATCAACAGAAAAATCCTGGCAACATGAAAAACCAGTTCAGAGCAATCCCCCCAAGAGACAGTGAGGTAGCTACTGCAGAGGATTCCACCTGTAAGAAATGTTAGAAATGACAGAAGGGGAATTTAGAATACAAATGATGGAAGCAATGAAGGAAACTTCTGATAAAGTGGAAAATAACCAAAAGAAAATCCAAAAACAGAATCAAATAAGAGATGAAGAATATAGAAAGGGGAGGTGCCTGTGGCTTAAAGGAGTAGGGCACCAGCCCCATATACCAAAGGTGGTGTGTTCAAACCCAGGCCCAGCCAAAAACTGCAAAAAAGGAATATAGAAAGGACATAGCAGAGTTGAAGGAATTGAAGCAGTCAATGCTTCAAATGATGAAAACAATGAAGAAAACTGCTGATAAAGTGGAAAGTAACCAAAATAAAATCCAAAAACAGAATCAAATACCAGATGAATGATATGAAGAATATAGAAAGGATATAGCAGAGCTGAAGGAACTGCAACAGTCAATTAGGAAACTTAAAGATGCAATAGAAAGTATCAACAACAGTTTAGACCATGCAGAAGAGAGAATCTCAGAGGTAGAGGACAAAGCTCTTGAGATAACTAAGATAGTTAAAGAGGCAGAAAAGAAAAGAGAGAAAGCAGAATGTTCACTGACAGAATTATGGGACTTTATGAAGCACGCAAACATACGAGTTATACGTAGCCCAGAATGGGAAGAAGACTGTCCCAGGGGCATGAAAGCCATACTAGAGAATATTATAAATGAAAATTTCCCGAATATAACCAAAGACTCTGACACACTCTTTTCAGAGAGATATCGGATGCCAGATTGCCTCAACTCTAACAGAGCTTCTCCAAGACACATTGTGATGAACTTGTCCAAAGTCAAGACAAAAGAAAAGATTTGGCAAGCTGCCAGGTGTGCCAGTTGACCTACAGGGGCAAACAACCTTATGCTGAATGACAGTTGGGTGCAGGAAGAAATAAAAGAAGGAATTATTAACTTCCTTGAGCATAACAACAATGAAGACAAGCTTCCAAAACCTGTGGGATACTGCAAAACAGTTCTAAGAGGAAAAATTATTGCTTTACATGCCTACATTGGAAAAACAGAAAAAAAGCACTTCAACAAACTCACAAGCCATCTTATGGAATTGGAAAAAGAAGAGCAAACTAAGCCTAAACCCACCAGAAGAAAAGAAATATCCAAAACTAAATCAGAGATCAATGAAATTGAAAACAAAAGAATCATTCAGAAAATTAATGACACAAGTAGTTGGTTTTTTGAAAAAATAGATAAAATAGATAAACTTTTGGCCAGACTAACTAGAAATAGAAAGTAAAATCCCTAGTAACCTCAATCAGAAATGATAAAGGGGAAATAACTGATGCCACAGATAAACAAGAGATCATCTCTGAATACTACCAGAAACTCTATGCCCAGAAATTTGACAATGTGAAGGAAATGAATCAATATTTGGAATCACACCCTCTCCCTAGACTTAGCCAGGAAGAAATAGAGCTCCTGAAAAAAAAAGAAAGAAAGAAATAGAGCTGAACAGACCAACTTCAAGCACTAAGATCAGAGAAACAATAAAAAAATCTTCCAACAAAATAATGCCCTGGTCCAGATGGCTTCACACCAGAATTCTATCAAACCTTCAAAGAAGAGCTTATTCCCGTACTGCAGAAATTATTCCAAAAAATTAAGGAGGAAGGAATCTTCCCCAACACGTTCTACAAAGCAAACATCATCCTGATACCCAAACCAGGAAAAAATGCAGCTAAAAAGGAGAATTTCAGACAAACTTCACTAATGAATATACATACAAAAATTCTCAACAAAATCCTAGCCAATACATTACAGCTTATCATCAAAAAAGTCATACATCATGATCACGTAGGTTTCATCTCAGGGATGCAAGGCTGGTTTAACACATGCAAGTCCATAAACGTTATTCACCATATTAACAGAAGCAAAAACAAAGACCATATGATCCTCTCAATAGATGCAAAAAAAAAAAAAAAAGCATTCTATAAAATCCAGCATCCTTTCCTAATTAGCACACTGAAGAGCATAGGCATAGGTGGCACATTTTTGAAACTGATCAAAGCTGTCTATGACAAACCTACAGCTAATATTTTACTGAATGGAGTTAAACTGAAAGCTTTTCCTCCTAGAACTGAAACCAGACAAGGTCGCTCTCTGTCACCATTACTATTCAATATAGTGCTGGAAGTTGTAGCCAATACAATTAGGCAAGACAAGGAAATAAAGGGCATCCAAATGGGAGCAGAGAAAGTCACTCTTTCTTTGCTGATGATATGATCTTACACTTAGAGAACCCCAAAGATTCAACCACAAGACTGGAAGTCATCAAAAAATAAGTAATGTCTCAGGATATAAAATCACCGTCCACAAGTCAGTGGCCTTTATATATGCCAATAACAGCCAAGATGAGAGGCTAATTAAGGACACAATTCCTTTCACCATAGCTTCAAGAAAATGAAACACCTAGGAATATACCTAACGAAAGTGGTGAAGGACCTCTATAAAGAAAATTATGAAACCCTATGGAAGGAAATAA